>VZSZ01008497.1:633313-756089 GCA_013398815.1 Ibidorhyncha struthersii
GGGGGGCCCGGCCGGGGCAGGCTGCAGGCACGGGGCGACCGCCGGACAACAAAGGCAACAACAGCAACGAGAGGAGGAGGAGGAGGAGGAGGAGGAGTGGTTTTTTTCCTCTCGCTCTCTCTTTCTTTTTTTTTTTTCTGGTTGTTGTTCCTTGCAGCACTTACTGAACGAGCGAATCGTCCACACGCGTGTTTGTTTTAAAAGGTGCTTTTTCAGTGCTGCCAAATTGGAGGAGGACGAGGGGCAATGCATGCCTTGCACTTGGTTCTCTTTAAAAATTGTGGTATTGAGTAATATGGATTGTGATAGCTTTCGGGGGAAAAAAAAAAAGAAAAACGTAGTGGAAAGCACTGTGAGAATTTTTTTTTTTTTTCAGGGGGAGGGAAAAAAAATACTCTGGCTGGTTTATGGAATGTATATAAGCTGCCTAGGCCTTTTGCAGCAAAACAACTTGAATTGCAATTGCATATTCTTGTGTCTTTACTTAGCTTGTTGACTTTGTTGCTCTATTCAGAAAGAGGAATGGGAATGTAAATAACACAACTCAAACTCTTCTTGTTTTTCCAGCCTGTTAATTAGTATTTCAGTTTTCTCCCCAGATTCATCTTGGATAGCATTCTTGTATGAAGGTGGGAAATTTTCTTTGGCAGTAGGAAAATAATAAATAGATAATAAATTTGCTTTTTATTTCTTAAATTGTTTTTATTCCAAGCTGTAATTCAATCCTCTCTCTGCGATAATGCTTACGGATGAATGGACCTATTTGTGGTGTAATTTGATTACAGTCCCTTATCTTACAGTTAAACTTCATGCATTGAAATTTCACTCTGATTTGGGGCTCATCCCATTTGGCTCACCGCTAACGTTGTTTGTAGTGTAAAGTATATCAGCACCTTGTTTACTGCTGTCCCTGAATACTCAACAGGGCATTAAAGGCTCTTCAGTCTTAAATTTCTATTTTTAATGTGTTGTTTCATTATAATTGAAATTGGTTGCTGATTTTTTGAAGGGGTTGTTGCTCCCTCTCCCATGCTTAAAATGTCACTGTTAACGTCAACAGTGAAATCTTTAAATCTGTCACTCCTAATGTATACACTGGGTTTTGGTGTTTTTTTTTCTTTTTCTTTTTTTAAGTTCAGGGATGGTCCTCTTGTCTTTTTGGTTCACACTGCATATCGCATCTTCAACGTTAGAGAGCTGTGAAAGGGTTAGGACAGTAAGATAAGCCCTTTGGAGTGTGATACCTCGTCTTCCATTCGGGTGTAGCACTTGACAGTTTGGTATTGCCTCTGGGTGTCTGGCCCTTTCTATGCACAGTATCAATAATCTTTCCCTAGCTTTCATGGAATCTCACTGGTCAGGAACACAAAGCTGTTTGTGGACAGGTTTGTTGGCGTGGGAAACTTCTGTATGTTTCCCTTTGGTTTGTTTTGTTGTTTTTGCAGACAGTAGAGATGCAGGGGAGAGAAGGGGAAGCTTGTTTGTCTCATTCTTAAGAAAACTTTCAGTATGGAAACATTGTTTTCTCCTGTGTGCTTTTTACATGCTTGGAGGCGAACAAGGTCCCTACCCCACAGATCTTCTGCTCTGATGAATACCATGTACATGAGGAAGGTGAAGGTCTCTGAAAGATGTAACTCCATAAATTTATGAACCCACTGTTTGTTTTTCCTCCTCTTTTAAGAAGTGGATGTGCTCAGGAGATGACAACTTTTTATATAGGTGCAAGACAAATCTCCCCTCCCAACCACCCCATCTGAAAAGAACCACTTGGGGGATGAAAGGGGAAGAAGGTGGCCTACATCCCTGCTAATCTTTTCTGATGAGATAGCGAAGATGCCAGTTACTTATACCACCTACGTTTTTACCAGTGAGACCTTAAACAGGGTTTTTACCTGTGCTGCAAGGCTGCCAGTAAGAAATAATGCTTTGTGGGACAGATGTGATCCAGAGAAGTGGCAATGACATCATCAGTATCTTTGTTAGTCATGCAAGAAACTACAATTTTTACAGAGGCTCTTCAGAGAAGTGAGCTGGAGGGAGTATTGGAGTCTCTTTCGTGTTCTTATACACCAGGGAAAAGGGCTGGAACAATTTTTATAAATCTTGTACGTTTTTCTTAATTCTCTTGGGAAGGAAAAGTAACAAATCTCCCTCTTTTTATTTGGCCTTTTGCCACTTTCAGTCTGCCCTTGTTCATGACATGAGTCTTTTAATTTAGCTTCTGTTACAATAGCAGTATTTTTTTGAACAAAGAACAGCAATTTTGGAACTATTCCGGTGGCCAGAAGCAAGAAAGCAGTTAACGAGGTGAAGAGGGGAGACCAGTAGTGAATAAAATGGTGGGCTGAACTGAGCTGAAAGAAAAACGCTATTAATCATAACTTTGAGTTAGGCCTGAGGTATTTTATGTAAAGTTGCGTTAAGACAGGTAGTCCAGAAATAAATAATAGCAAAACTCTTAAGCAGTTACACTGACCAATGTGCTCTTGTGTAAGTGCAGACGTATTGATTTCAACTGAGTTCTGCCAGGCACCCTAGTGGAGGATCAGATCCGTGTAATTTTTAGTTGCATGCTGAAGATTTGCATGTGTCTAATCTTTTTGCTATTGCTGTCATCATTATTCTAGTGTGTTTTACTGATAGCATTGTGTCCGTGTTTGGCTTGAGAGTTCCTTGGTGCCAAGGTGCCTATTCAGAAGGTGTGCCGTGTTTTTATGTATGTAAATATAACTGTGCCTGGTTTTAACGTTGCGTCCATTTTCTTTTGTATGTGCCTCTGTAAATGTTAGTTCTCTGGGGCAGAGAAGTGTGCTCGTCTGTAAACTCCCACCTTCAGTTCCCTTTGCGCTGCAAAAAGAACAGCTTCACTCCCACCAAAATTAAGTGTCTCTACTTCCTTGGTCAGAGTTAAACCATCTCCTGCTATTGGGTGATGTGCCACAAGTAATCTGCTTGAGGACTTGATAAATGTGCTGCTACATTCCTGTCTTGATGTTTTTTCCCCCCCCTAATTGCAAAATATTTTTAACTGCATCTCCTTTTACTGCATAGGAATTAAACTGAATGGAGGGGGAGGAAGGACAGTCTTGGATAATGCTCGCACTGAGCCACCAGTGCATGCAATAGGGAGAAGGAAGGTGAAGCCTGACCTTGTCTTTTGAGTGTGTATAAAAATATATGGAGAGTTTAAGTCCTGGAGAATAAAGTGGGGTCAGGGTTCTTCCAAGCACTGTAGCTGTATAATGTAATTAGCCTGGTTTCTGGGTAATGCTTTGGTAGACCCTTGAACATCTGGAGTCAATGAGTTAACAAGTAGGCTTTCCTCTCTCTGTTCCGGTACCTAATAAAGATTTGGTGGTAAACAGTGAAATAAAGTAGTTGAGGGAGAAAGGTATTATTTAAATTTGAATGCTATTAAGTTGTAACTGGGATGAAGTTGAGAGGTTAGTTTGTTCACAGGACTGGGTGGTTAAAATAATTGTAGGTCATGTGTCTAGCGTCACAAATTTTAAAATCTCTGAGAGTTTTCTGATACTGTTTAGTTTGAGATGGTCATTATTTCAGTGTGCTGAAGAGAAGGAACAAGTTTTGCATGTAGAAAGGATGAGACCTTGCTCACAGTGTTTAAGGCAGTAATTTCAAATGCATCTTTCAGTCTAGTTTCCTTTCCAAGATACTGAGGTCTTCTTCTAGAGGTGCAGCTTGTGTATATTGGTGACTTGAGGCAGAATAACAGGCACTTTGCAAGCTTGCAGTTTTGGCACTAAATACAGAAGGCTGCCCATGTGAGTGGGATGCTTTCCAGAGAAGCTGGATAGGATGGAAGAGCCAGGCTGGGCTCTGCCCCATGTTCAACGCTGTTTGTCATGCAGCCTCTACAATGGGATGCTCAGAGGCAGGAGGTATTCTTAGAGTGAAGAGGTACTTAAAAATATTAGTTGTAATAAAAACGTAGCAAGAAGTAAACAATGATAAACTGTACAGAATAAGATGGATTTTCTTTGAACAAAAAGTGAAACTCGGTTTGTTAGCTTTGCTCAGTTTGTGGTGGTATTTTTGGTAATCTATCCATTTTGCTTAGTAATAGTTGACACCTCTACTTATGAACAGTGTGTTGTTGCTATTAATGTAAGTGTTTCTCATTCCCTGATCACTTGTTTACCATCTAGGTGTCCTGAAATTGGAGATACTGTAATAAGAAGGTCTGTTTTGGATTTCAGAGCATAATAAGACAAACAAGGGCTTAAAATGTATGTATGCATCATTTGAGGACATTCAAGTGTTCAGTACTCTGTTTCCTTTGGTATGAACTCAGACAAATGTCGTTTATGCCTTTACATGAAATACAGATTGGTCTGCAACATTGGGTGATCGTCTGGCAAAGGCAAGTTACTCCTGTTGTTAACCCCCCCCCCCGCCTTGGCTTCTGCCATACTGTATGTCCTAGGAAGACCACTGAATGAAAGGCTTTTTGCAAGTTATAAGACAGTGTTTATTCATCTAAAACAAGTTGCCAGGTTGCTCGTGTTTTCTTTTGGTGTGGCAAAGACTCCCAAATGTCTTGATATTTCTATTTTATTTTTTTTTTCTGGAGGTGTATGTGTGTGTGTGATATCTGAGGTTTGGGGACTTCTTTTTTAGTCTGACTTGGTGACCATCTGTTACAGAAGGACCAAGCACTGGTGTCCAGACACCACAGGAGGCTGGAGTGTTGGGAAGCCTCATAGCTAAAGCTGCCTGCCTGCCCTTCCCCAAAGCGCTTTGCCTTCTTGTTTGCATCACCATGTGCACGTATGGTGCTGACTGGTGGATATTCAAGATGAGTAAGAGCTAGTGAGAATCAGATAAATGAGAAGATGAGAGAATAGAAGTTACTTGTTTGGGCTAACGAACGACATAAGCCCTTTAACTGCGAATGTCATCAATTTGTGTTCAGGGCTGCTGGGTGTTTCAGCTGCCGCTGAGCTGTGAGAACATTCTGCAGTGTTTTAATACGTTAAACCTTGGAAAGAGCAGGTTTCCTTCCTGATGGTCTCTTATTGTTTATCTACAAATGTTGTTATTATTTCCCTTTCTTTTCTGCTTCTGGCACTCAGGCTGACCAGTGGCACTGCCTTATTTTATGTCTGCCTTTGCCTGGCAGTCCTGTCATGCAGTCCTTAGCCTACCATGTGGTCCCATCAGGCTAAGCCTGATGCCAAGTCGGAAGCTGACAGGAGTGCTTAGAAACTAAATGAGATTCAAAAGGTGGAACAGAAGTCCTAGATCAGACCTGCAGTGTAATGCTGGAGAGCACTATGTGCTGGAGAAATGTTGGTTTAAATATTGGATGTTTTAATAGCGCTGTTCGTTTTCTTTTAAGATTTTTTTTTTTCTTCCTCTTGTCTGAACTGGGACATTTGCCTTTTAAATAAATAAATACCTGGCTGTAGCTTGTAATGGGCTGGTTGTTTTTCTTTATTTCCCATGCTAAAGTGTTCCCATCCATTGGCAGAGCTGCTGCATAAATGGAATGCATCATCTGGGGATAAGGTACACCAGTGATGTAAAGGAAACAACACTGGTGCCCACTGATGTTGAGCTGAAAAATAAAAAAAGAGGAAAAATATTTTATCTCTTGCCATGTAACTCATTAAAGATCCCTTCAGTTGAATATTTGTTTATTACTTTCAGATGAAAGTCAATATTTAAATGAAAAACATGGCTTTTATTAGTTATTAGATGGCTCCTCCTGCAAGTTGGGTGCTCTTAATCTTCAGCAGTAGAGCAAATTGATTGCAGGTCTCTTAAGGAAAAGTATGACTATTGTGCATTTGTCATCAAGAAGGAACAGCTGAGTTGTTCATTAACACAATAGTTTGAATCTACAGGCTACTCCTTCCACTGAGTTATAACTTAAATTAGGCTCCATTTGATGGCTGGAACTATTTGACAATGCCTTGTTTGTGCTCTATAAATATGTAAATCTTTCCACTTAATTCTTCTTCTTTTTTTTTTTAATCTGTTGAGCACACTACCTCATTTATCTAATATACAACTCCTTAATCGTCCTGCATGTTTCAATGTTTTAATATATTTGAACAAGGGCTACAATTTCTTTTTTCAGAGGAAACAGTGCAGATTTGTTCTTTTGTTTACTGCCAACTCCAGAGTAAACTCCAGCTCTGATCTGCTGATAGCTGAAGGCTGGTAAAGGAAGAATTATACAACAGGAATGTGAGGAAATAACTCCATTCATTGCAGTTCAGAATCAACAGAGCAAAGCTTGTAAGTTGCAGTTACCATTTCAAAGTAAAAACATCTCTCCTCCCCCTGAGCTCAGCTTGGTTTTGTGTAGCTAACTATAAGATATATTTGTCAAGAGAGAAAACAACAGACAAAAATGTTTTATTGCGGCTCAAAAGAAGTGAAGATTGATGAAGCCTATTTCATGACTATGCAATCCCTTGTTAAGTTTCAGATGTACTGCGAAGTTTTACTGTGCTGACCATAGAAACAGAGAATCTGATCTCATTTTTGTGGTCAGATGTATAATAAACATTTTGTACTGGTTGATAAAGTTTTATTTTCACATCCAAAGAAAAGCAGTGAATGCCTAAACTTCCTCACCAACCAGAACCAACTTCCTTACTTTGGTCTGTTAAATGTGCTTTACTAGAGATTAAAATAAAAAGCCTACTTCTGAACTGCAACCTGCTTTAGAAGGTTCACAGCAGTGATGCTGAGATATCAGAGTTGCTATTTAGCACAAAGTTGGCACATGGAAAAGAGAAGTGGTGAGTTTGCTTGGTGGCAGCAAACTATTTGTTCATCTTTTGGGGACTTCTGAGGTACGCTTTTGTAGGGATGTCTCAGTAGGCAAAGTGATTTCTATAAGACCATTGCGGTCCAATTAAGTTTCATTAATGTGATGGAATAGATGTTTTTAAGATACTTGTGCTACTTATTGGCCAGTAATTGTGGGGAGATGTAGGCTGTTATTGGTGGTAGGCTGTGCTTGACACAAATTTTTCCAATACAAATTGTTTATAAAGTAGGAATCCAACGCTCTTGTAAGTGTGAATGTGTCTTGGATCAAGATGTAACTGTAAAGGAAAAGTTCATTTTCTTTGCCTGCAAAGTTTTAGTGTCCTTGTTACAGAGGATAATAGAGATGTCATAAGGTGTTGCAAGCTGCACCACTTAAGTTTAGAGTAAGATGCGACCTTTAAGTCTTATGTAAAGTAGTCAGATAGGTGAATTAAAAAAAAAAGTGATACTGGGGGAATTTCTAAAGCTGGGAGGGGAAAATTTACAAGGTTTGACATGGATAGAACAGTTAAAATGTAGGTGTGACTCCCCCTGTCTTCTTCTGTTCAGGCTTTTTAGAAATATTATGTGTCAGAGAATCCCGGTGATGATATGCACTGGTTTTAGTGATACCTGAATATTTATCCGAGTTCTGTGGTTAAAAAATCAGTATTCAATCCTTTATTTTGCCACAGATGTATCCTGTTTTACAGGGCGAGTTGGTTGAAGTTGACAAGTCTGAGACCTTGACTGAAATGGCCCATGTTAATCTTGTTTAACATTTGTAGCTTTTATTTCTTTTCCTGAAGAAAGATTGACTCTTCTCTTGATAACCTCTAAGGCACTCACTTGCAAATAGATGTAGTCTTGGCAAAAAGAAAAAAAGGTTGTTCTTAATAATGAGAAGGTTATACTCTGTATGCATCTAAGCAGCTGTATACATTTACATAGATTTACTTAGTCTTTATTTTTATGCTTTTTTTGAAAATGATGAATGACTTATTACATGATTAATCTTTCAGTTGTGATCTTTTTCAAGCTGCTTTTGGGTAGAAATTGGAGTTTGATTGTAACATGGAAAACATTTTTATTTGCTGTTTTTAAACTAATAAGCAGCGTTAAATGTGCTGAGTATTTAGGAAAAAATATCTCGGCCAATTTTGTGTTTATAACTGAGGAGTGTAATGTGACCTGTACTAAACAAACGAAACTGATGGTGGCTTGAGCCTATGCTTGTCAAGGCATTGGCGCTAGTAGATCTCAGCCTCCCACACCTACTTCTTGTTTGCAGACTGGAAGAAAAAAAAAAAAACAAGTTTACTTGCTTTTTCAGTTCCTAATTTGTTTCTCAACCTGGAACTAAACTGAGTAGTTTGAAATGAGGAAAATATTCTCCCTTCTTGCTGAAGATGCTGTTGCTGTCAAAATCTGGCTTATTGCGTAAATGGACTGGTTCCAGTTGCTTTGTCACTGACTTCTCCTCAATTGACTTGTTTAATTTGCTTAGGAGTTTCAGCAGCAAACATACTTCTTTTAATAATTGTTGTTTAAATTATCTTATTGACACCTAAGATGCTATCAGTCTAAAAATGATTTCAGATGTCTTTAAATCAGATTAGCTAATGTTAAAATAAAATTGTGCTTTTAATTGTTTTCACATTCAAACTACTTGGTTGCAAAAGGCAAATGTTAGAATTAACCTGTTTCTTGCCACTGTGGGGATAAATGTAGGATAGTTTATGATATACTGAGATTATGTGTTTTGAGTTGCATGTTATTACCCATTTGGCGTTTTCATAAGCGAAGCAGAGTTTTAATGTGCGTGGCTTGTTTGCATCTGCTGAGCTAGCAAGGTGTGAAATCATACGCTTGTGGCTTATTCTCTCCTGAGCTTACTGCAGGTTTTAGACTAGTTAGTGAATGGTTTTCTGCGGTGAGTGGTGGGACTGTGTGTTTTGCAATATTTCCCGTTATGGGCTAAGGGGACACAAATTGAGATAGATTATTGTTTTTGTTAAGAAGTCTTTTTTCAGGCAAAACTCAGTTGTGTAGACAGTCTATAGCAATTTCTATGCAAATGAAATTAATACATTATTCTGGAAAATGAAATGGATTTGAGTTACCTGCGTTGCAGGCAAGGTAATGGTAGTTACAAATGTACAAAATGACTCAATTCCTAAATAACAGAGCATAATTTTTGACACAGAATTTTTCTTTAAGTGTTTGCTTTCTTTTCACTATTTCTGGCATACAGGTGTAACAGTATTTTGATGACTGCCAGGAACCACTTTGCTGGACCAGTATAATTTTGGCTAAGCACAGAAGAGATTAGCAAGAAATCAGCTTGACCAAAGCAGGTTTTACGGTTTTCTGGAGGGGAACGATGGAGAGGGAGAGAAACAGAAGGTAACAAAGCACAGGGCTGACCTGATGAATGAGCGTGGATGTCTCACAACTACATGGGAACCTCACACAGGATTTTGACAGTTAATGCCATAGTGGAGCCTTAACCTTTTTGTCTTGTTTTCAGTTTAAGCCTGGTACCATGCTGTCGTCACAAAATTAGAAAATGGCAAGTCTTCACAGAATGGCTGAGGTCGAGAAGGATCTCTGAAGATCATGTAGCCCAGCCCCCCAGCTCAAGGCAGAGTCAACTAGAGCAGGTTGCTCAGGATTTTGTCCAGTTGGATCTTGTACCTAAAGCTGTGCCTGGAGCTTTGCTCTCTTCTGTGTTAACGTGCTGTTGATCTTTTTGACATTGTAACGCTTTGCTCCATTTGGCGTTACCTTCCGCATAGCACTATAATGTATGATTTAATATCTCATTTAAACAGTACAAAGTGGTTTTTGAACTTAAGAGTGAGATTGTACAACCTCTGTTTTGGAGAGGACTGTTGATATGGATGAGAAACTGTCTACTGCAGTAATTTATTGGTCCTTTATGCTTCTTTGTGAGTATTTCATGTGAAATTTACTTATTGTGAATATTTCATGTGAAATTTACAGCTTATTGGCTGTAAACTGTGAAAAACTAGCTGAAGTTAGAGCAGCCTCCAGGCTGCTCTAACTTACACTAGAAGCCAAAAAATTCCATAGCTGGTAAGAGCAAAGCTTGCCTTGGGAAAGGGCATGTACTCGCTTCTGTACCAATGAAGACAGATGAATCACAATTTGTAATGGTGTTAGATGGATGTACAAGACTAATGAAGCTACTTCTCCCAAGAGTTTTATTTATGTCCTCGATGTGAGTAAGGGAGAGTATTAGAATGATATGAAGTCTAAATGTTACTTGGTTTGACTTTAATGTACATTATTGTGTGGTGGATGCCCTGCAGTAAAAGTTGTGCTTTGGTTTTTGTACAGTTTCTGAAATCCTACTGTAATAGCGGTCATGCGATGAAACCACACTATAAGAAAGAGCTTTCTCCATAGTCTTCATATTGGTATCAAGTTACTCCAAGGCCCTGCATTTCTGAGTGGTTCTCATAATTCCTGTACGTACAGTCATTTTGTTGGCTTTATGCCTCGTCACATTACCCATCACAGTGCTGTAATCGGGGGGGCTGCTGAGGCTTGACCCCAGGACAAGTGCTCTGTGTTTGTGCGTAGGGAAAGCCTTCTGTCTGAGGAAGGCTAAAAGTCTCCAAGGGAAGGGTTGGTGCTGAATCACTGAGCTATCCCCTGGTAGCTCTTATGCTGTGACAGGCCAGAAATACTTTTCATTTGCACAGGAGTGTGAAATCAGCCTGGAATGACTGATGTAAAAGGACTTTGTGTGTCCTGTACCCTTTTGAATGGCTTTGTTCATTCAGATGGTGGTGAATTGTAATCTTAGGCAATGATTTAAATATGAAATAGTCCCAAAACAACATGGTTATCTATTTGCTTTTAATGATCTTGTGAAGCAGCGTGTTTTGAATGGATATCTCATTGTAAAGATGATAATGACCTAATTATTGGTGGGGGGGGGGGAAAACAGGAAAAAGGTAAAAAATGATAAATAGTACGTGCATCTACATGTGAAATGCTTCATGTAAGATTTGTGTCCTTTTGAGGTGTACATGAGCATATGCTTTAAATTCATTTTCTTCTATGTTTATAGTATATCAGTGAGGCTTTACACTGTTACATCCTTGGTTGTTAATCCATGTTTGATAGCCTTCCATGGCACGTTATTGCTGTTTATCTCCTTTTGAGTTCCCACTGACTGGAACATAACCATGCATTTTTCTTACAGATTTGTAGATGGCCATTTGTAGATGGCCACAGTGCTTAGAACAGATAATGCCTCTATCGTTAGGTGCAGTCTCCGTTGGCAGGGTAACTGAGGGTGCAGTTGGAGGATCATAGCAAAGCAGTTGACGAAATTCCAAGCCCCAAGTCAACAGTTCCCATCTCTAGTGCTCTGGAAATTGCTGTTAACTTGCTGAGTGTGATCCGAGTTCAGTGGGGAGAAAAAAACCAAACCAAAACCCCCCAACTTTGAAGTCAAATCATTTTGGTTATGTTTATGGCACAGGCTCACAGACAGTTGCAGTAGTGCAGCTACAGGATGGTTAACTTCAGAGTTGGAGTAGAAATAATTGACTTCTTAACCTTTTTTTTTATTGCCCAGGAGAATGGTCAGATGATTAGATCTTGTAGGGATAGAAATAATTTATTTGTAAAGGTATGAGGCGTGTGCAAATAGCTATGGTGTTAACCTTTTTTCAAAACTATAGGACAAGCTTATCCTCCATGTATTACTATTATTAAGTTTTGAACATTACATTTGCTCATTTTGTGTTTTGAATTCCAACAGTAACATTTTTTCCCTTTTACTTTGGTTTGAAAAAAACTCAGTGACGGGAATAGAACAGTTCCTGGATTCAAAATAGAGTGGTACTTTTTCCTTGGCTTGTTTAAACATATTACTGATTACATATTCCTTGCAGGATCAGCACAGAGAAAAGGACAATGAAAGAAATTCATGGTGCTCCTTAAATGAGTCTTATATAAAACAAAGTTTAAAATGAATTAGGACCTACCTTTTAAGCACTTGTCAAATGTTCTCAGAGTCAGGTTTCCTTCCCACTTAATGTTCACTTTACATCATATCTAATGTGAGGTACATGATAATATTTTCAGAATCACCTAAGTCCCATTTAAAAAAAACAAAATGACTTAAGCACTTGGCACCCCAAGGCTCATTGGGTGCCAATGGGGCTTACACTCTGAAATGGCTTGTGCTGTTGGAGGGGAAGACACGTAGGGGTTTTTAAAACTTTGCCTCCTGGACAGACTAGCTGATGACATTCAGGACAAGCGCCAAAGGGAGGGGAGGCTTAGTGTGGCTGTTGATGCAGGCAAGAGTGAAGATACGTTTCTGAGAATTAGTTTAGGGAATCAAAATGAGGGTCTCTCTTCTTCTCTCTCCACATAACCACGTGGGTTAGGGAGTCACTGTACTCCATTTCTCCAGCAGTGCAGCCCCAGGCCCCTGCACTGCCCCACTGTGCAGCTGTAACCCCTGCAGTCACTGGCCCTGTGCGCTCCGGGGATCACCTGTTACAGAGTGTACTGGCTGCACCTCTGAGAGGTGGGGAGATGCTCCTGACTTTCTTTGCAGAGGAAGAAACTGAGGCACATAGGAGGGCGAGTGGCTTATCCATGTCACAAAGCAGGTCTGCAGTAGGACCTGACTCTGTTTTTCGGGCCCTGCATCATCTCCACCACTAGAACTGGCTCTTTTCAGTAGGACAAATGACGGCCATGTTTTCAGTCTGTGTTTGTATTAGCCACTTGAAATCCTTGTCATCCAGCTGCTGCCTTCTTTTTCTTTTGCCTTTTCTCTTCGCAGTTTTTGTAGGTTCGTTAGGGGAGGTGTGCTCTGTTGTCTTTGCTTCTACCTTGAGAGAGAAATGTGCGTTGAAAGATGTCTGTTGGAGCTTCCAGTAATAACAGCAGTCTTCCTGAGAGTCATAAAGAAAGCAAGCAGGAATGTACTTGTATATATGTGTGGCTTTTTAATACACATAAATGCACATAGATATGTATGTATGTGTATAATATATATGTTGGCATATATGTGTCATTCCAAAGTCACAGCACTCTTGAAATGGAAATTGCCTCAGCTAGAAATGAGAGGTAGCTCATGCTGACAAACAAAACCACGTTTTTAGGGGTTGTAATAGCTGTGCTTCAGGACAGAGAATGTCTCTCTTCCCAGTATCCTTCAGATGACAGCTGCCACAATGAAGGCTGAATATGAAGCATACATTTTCACGCGGCTGTATCCTGGGCACTGGGAAGACTCCAGAGCTCAGAACAACAGCAGAATACGGAGCTGCCAGCAGGGAGTCTAAGTGGACAAGTATAATCATGCACCGCTCAGCTTTCAAGGAAATTACAGTTAGTGCACTGACTTGCTCATAATAGTGATGCATTGTTTAGCTTAATAACTTATCAGCTCTCCAGGAACCAGCTAGTGATCACTGTCATCATACACTGCTAATCATTCTGTTCTCAAATTGTCCCAAGATAAGCTAAGGACCTGTCACATCACCTATTAAACTGGCAAACTGAGTGCACTATAATTTTTTTTTTTTTTAAGCTAGAAGGAACAATATTCCCTGCCTTTTTTGTTCTCTTGTTTTGTCATTATCTTTATCATATGTATGCGCATGTAGGGTTTTTTTTTAAATGTCAGGTTGAAAGGACATTGTCAAATTGTGCTGGGATATTTTTTTATATATATATTTGTAGAGTTTTTGTTCTTTGTGATAACTGCTAGGGAACTGAATCTGGAACCTGCTTTTTAAGGAACATTTGTTTTTCATAAAGCATTTGGGGCAGAGGGGCGATTTTTTTGTGGTGCCTGTCTGTAGTACGTAGGTTCCTGTCAATCACTAGTAAATGTAGCATGGCAATGGCCCTCTGTAGTAGTGAAGAGTGATTATCCCTCTTATACAAAAGTGGAATTTAGGCACAGGAAGATTGAGTGATTTACCCACAGGCACGAAGGGAGCTGTGGAAGAACAAGAAGGAGAAGCAAGCTGGTTTGAGTCCTGATCCCGGTAGGCCATATATCCTTGCTGAGTGCATGCTGGCTTCTTGTCAAAGGGTTATTTGTGAGCTCTGAGCTGCTAACACTGAAGGAGCCTTGGAGCATTTCTTCTGAAGGAAAAGTGGTCACTGATACACAAATAGATTTTACTAGATAACGTATCTGAATCAGTTCTTTAAGAGGTAGTGTTTTAAACATTTCTGACTTTTGACTCTTACTGCTGCCACTGCTTAATTTTTCCTTACTAGCTGGAGAACCTGGGGACCAGGTGTTGGGATCTTATTTTGCATTTTGTAGGTGCCTAATTTTGTGGCTGTGGATGGAAAGCTAAAACTTCTACCTTAAGACCAATCCACACAGCTGTCGCTTATCTATAGCTTTAAACTAGCCAGCTTGGATAAATCTGGTGCCGTAACCAGTAAAATGCAGAACTTGGCATGGACTAAGTGACCAAGTGTTTACTCTGTCTTTAGATGGATTTTTTTATAGTCCGTGCTGGTCTGTGCTGCTACATACATGAGAGCCCTTTCTTCGTGCCCTGAGAGCAGCAATGGTCAGATGCCAAATAAAAACCATTCCTGTGAACTACTGCAAAATAGCTTTGTTTGCCAACGTTTAGATGAAAAATCCTATAATAGTGCAAAGTAGCAAAGCTGTGGCAACACCTTTCCATGGTCAGTAGTGCACAGATATGCAAGCCACAGTGGGGGAGATTGGATTCCAACCTGTTCCATACTTGGGGCTCAAATGGTGCATCTATTAGAAGGGGAGGGGGAAACAGATGGATGTGCCCAAGTGAAACAAGCCTCCTTGCTGTTCTGAATAGTGCAGGCAGCTGCAGGATAGTATCTACTGATCTGAAGAATTGTGCAAACAGTGGGGTGGGCTATTTTTATTAGACCAGAATGAATACACCAGGTTTGAAATGAAAACCTGAGCATTTCTTTTTTTTTTTTTTTTTTTTTCCCCCAGTTATTTGAGGTGTTTCCTTTGGTTTCACCTCTCCTGTATGTCTTGAGAAAGACAATTGTATCTCTTGATTGGTGACGACTAAAATTAAAATAGGAAGGAGCCTTCTGCTGCAAGATTTATTGCCTGGCACATCCGCATTGTCTGATGAAGTGTCATCTTTCGTTATGTTTTGAGAAGATGCTGCCTGACTGTGTTATCTCTGAACCATGTGAGAAAACATTTGGCTGCACCTATTCTTGTCAATTATGGCAGTATTCTTCTAGCTCAAATTGTATAGGCCTTTGTGTATAGTACTGAAAAATTTAGGTCCAGCCTTTGCTAATAAACAGAAAAGATAAAGTTGTTGCAAAATCATGATCTCTACAGAGACTTAGCTTTGCGTATGCTTCAAATACATCACCTATTTCTGGCAGCAAGAAGTGAGAAAAATGCTGAGTAAGTATGTCTTGTCCCCAAGATCCAGTTTCATAATAAGGAAATAACTGGACCTTACAGGTGTGGCTTTGTCTTTTCCATGGGAATGTTTTCTATTTTTCCAGAGTTTGTTGTCTTCCCTTGAAAACAATTGTTCAGGTAGTTTCCTGCTGCGAATAAGCCCAGTTTTACTGGCTCCAGTTGCTGTAGGGCCAACAAATGGCATTCAGCCCAAACTCCAACATTGTACCAATTCACTATATTTTGCATTGTACTAAGTTGAAAAGCATTGCCAGGTAAAAAGAATAGAATCGAATAGGAAAGTGTAAAACCTGGTATGAAATAAGGCCAATGTGTACTTTAATACAGCATAACCACTGCGTAATGATTTACCTTGCTGTTTGTATTGAAATACAGCTGACTTGGTAGTTATGCTTGACCACAGCTTTTTCTTGCAAGAAGTATTTCTTTCTTTACCATGCCTGCAGATACAGGAGTGGAAATGTCAATATTCAAGACAATGATTTTGTTACAACTGTGCTTGGGATGCCCTGATAACCCAGTTCTATTCCTGGCAAAGTCAACAAGTTTCTCTTCATTGATGTCAGCAAGTTAGAGCACAGCCTGAAAAAATTCAGTGAGAGGGAATTTTTCTGCAAAATCCTGTTCGTGCAAATTGGACATCAGTATGCTTGAGGCTTCTGGGAAAATAACCCTTTTTGCTGGGGGGAGCATGCATCAGGGTCCTTGGATTAATTCATGTTATATTAAAGCCAGCTCTTGATTATCTCTGGGTCAGTTGTGTAAATGGCGAAGTTCCTGTATTAAGGGAACAAAACATCCCGTCTGGATCTAGATGAGCGGACTGCAAGCAGCATGGCATTTTGATGTTGATTTCCCAGCTGGGTGAAGCTCAGCAGGTGACAGGACTGCTGACGGTTCTTTTCCCAATATCCCATTTTAGACTAATTTGTATGATTTCTGCTACTTAAAGTTTTATTTTGCCAAGGCTCTCCCATCCCTTTGTTCTCTGGGATAACTGATATTTACAGTGCTCCCATCCTGTTGCTCAGCAGCACCGCCATGGTTTGAAGCCATTGTGTGTTGTGGTGAGTGTGAAGACGCTGACTCTGTGATGGTTGCCTAAGCCTTGCTCTTTTATCTCTTCCCCTTTTATTGCTGCCTTTGTGGCTGTGAGATTCTGTTCAATGCTAGTTTGTTGAAAAAGAAAATCCATGGTGGCTCTCTGCCATCATTTCAAGCAACTGCTATTCAACAGGCTCTTGATGGAGAGGTTTAAGAAGAAACTAATTTGCTCCTTGGGCATGGAAATGCTGGTTAAGAGTGTAACTGGCACAGGACTACCTTTGCCTGGGAGTCTGGCCAGATAGAATTTTTTTATTTCCATTTAAGACATGGGTCTGCACCCTCAGTAGTCTTTTTCATAGATGTTTTGTTTACAGCTGTCAGTGCTTCTCAGGAGCAAGATGTGATGCCTCAGAAAGTCTCTCAAACTG
Organism: Ibidorhyncha struthersii; assembly: GCA_013398815.1. Classification (NCBI taxonomy): domain Eukaryota; kingdom Metazoa; phylum Chordata; class Aves; order Charadriiformes; family Charadriidae; genus Ibidorhyncha; species Ibidorhyncha struthersii. The sequence continues at coordinate 650,054 of VZSZ01008497.1, forward strand.
CTAGGCAATAGAGGGCTGCCATGTTGGCAGAGGGAGGATGCATGATCAGAGAGTGTTAGACTTAATCAAGGGTCTAGGAAAACTTGCATGTAAATTTTGGTTTTTGAAATTGAGGGGAACATCTTCTCTACACATCTTAGGTGAAGAGATACATCAATTGGGTACAGGTCACAGTAGTGCTGACCTCTTCACACCACCTTTCTTTAGAGCAGGAAAGACTGAAGTTTGCTAGTGCTCAAATAATTGCAGTAAAAACGTCCAGTCATTTTGTCTTTGCCAAGTCTTTGTCTCTGTAATTTTGGAGCCTCATTTTGTCCTTTTTCCAGGTACCTTGTATGGTTGTATTACAGCTGGCAGTGATACAGGCTCATTTCAATTAGGGCAGTTCTTCGAGGAAGAAGTTAAAAGGACCATGGCTCAGCTTTGAATGTTTTTTGGTAGACAGTGAACAAGCTAAGCTAAGCCTGTGTCACAGGAGAAATCTTTATTTGATTGAAAGCAGTGGCGATATTGACATTAATGTAATTGGAAGGGATGGACTTTGTCCCTATCTGTTGATAGATTTGAGTGTTACTTTTTTTCTGGCACACTTATGTTCAGTTCTTTATGGTTCTTTAAGTAGGAGATGCTGCCTACTGCTCACACAGCTCTAAAATGAAGCCCTGTGCACCAACTAAGGCTCCACAGCAGTTGTAGCTTTGCTTATTGCAGCCTCAGATGAAACTGACGCTTATTTTACAGAAATTCAGTAAATTACGTTTCAGCTTTTCTTTGGACAGGTCAGCAGTGACTGGCTTGGGCGCCTTGGTATGCTTTTGAATTTCTGTTGTGGAGAAAGCTTGTCTGCAATTTAATCTAAAAGATTTGCCCCTGTCCCTCGTTTATTCATCTGAGCGCAAAATTATTACTTTGACATTGTGTGAGCTGATTCCCATGAAGATAACTCACTTCCCTGCAGAGAGAGTGACCTGGCACTGTAGCTTCCCAGGAAATCTATCAAAACTGTTCACCTTCTCCTACGTACCCTCACTACGTGTACCATTGCTATTAAACTAGTAGTAGACTTCAGTGCAGGCTTTCACATTGACAGATTTGAAGCAACAATCTCTGTAAAGCCATTTTTAGTATTTTTACCCATGCATTTGTATGGCCACATGGAGCCTCCTCCTGAAATGTTTGCATCTGTGGAGCAGCCTTCCCATTCTGCAGTTGACAGGCTGGGAGCATGTTTCCTTCTTGATGCCATGTAGAAAATCAGTGTCATACAGTTATGTGTCACGAAACTAGTGAATGTCATGGCTGCATCCAGAATTGGGAAGTATCATTGTGGGAGACTGGCTTCAGTGGAATTACCTCATGTTCTGGTTAGCTGATTCATTGCTGGCTTTCTCAAAACCCCATAATGTTCCCTGGTCGTTTTTTATTCCACAATTAACCTGTTTTTCTTGGTCTGGATTGTTGGTCCTTAAATAATGACATAGTTAGTTTCTTCTGCTTGGAAAAGATGCATAGACTGTTACTCTCTGTGGGCGCATATCAGGATTTGTTCTCTTGGATTGTGTTTGTGTCTTAATTTATTGAGTCCGGAGTGCTTGGGGATTCAGGGATGTGTTTATTCATTTTCAGAGAAAGATTTTGGTCCCCTCGCTGACAGTTGTCTTCAGCTTGCCGCCTTTTGAAATCGTCTGCAAGTTCTGCACTGACAATCCGTCAATCTGTCGTACAAGACAAGGAATGAGTGACATTACTTGTTTCAACATATCATAACTGTTATGCTTGCTCCCTCAAGTCCTCTAAAGTCTTGTTATGTCAGGGTGTGTGGGAGAGGGTTGTATATATTTTTGTCGTTGGGTGATCTCCTTTTGAGTCCTTTATCTTTTACATCTCAGGCCTTAGAGGTATTTGGTTCTTCCCAAAATGTACTGTTTCAAAGAAATGCCCCTTGTGCTCAGCTGGCTAAAGCCTTTGCTGCTCGAGCAATGGAATTTGTCTGATGCAGCTAAACAAGCTTCTTGGGGCAGAGACTGTAAGTGCGAGAGAGGCCTGAATGCAGGCTGGAAGTTGTTGCAATACAGATGGTAGAACAGTGGGCAGGATGAATGCCATACAGAAGACTTAGACGTTATGGGCTCGATACAGGAATTACTGAAACAGTTTTTTTTCAGCCTATGTTTTGCAGAAGGTTAAACTATGTAATTATAAAGCCTTTCATCTCTCTCTCTCTCTCACACACACACATACACAAAACTATCTTTTCCCTTTATGATTTTCATTCTTTTTAGTCTGCAAAAGCAGATTCCCATAGAATTCGTGGCATAAAGATGGAGACTGGTAACACTGGAGTGTAATACTGAAGTAGGAACTGAAGTTACAGCTCTTTCATAGTTTTCAGCACAGGGCTCTTGCAATGTAGCTGATGGAAGATTCCCCGAGTGAAGCCTCCCAAGGGCGATGTGTCCTCTTGCTACAACAAAGTCCAGTTGTATGCCTGAGTGCCCAGTATGCGAGAAGGCAGCGGTTACAGAGGCTGAGCAGGCAGCACTTGTGTAGTGAGTACAGAACTGTGAACCAGGGTTCCCAGCTTCTGTTCTTAGCTGAGTAACCAATTCATTGCAAAGCCTTCTGCAAATCATCCAGACCTAATCCTGCACATACGGCAGCTCCCACTAAAGTCCTTTCAGGTTTTCACTGGGGACATAGCTTCTTAACTGCTGTTTTCCTGTCACTCAGTAGGACTGGGGGAATGAAAATCAACATCTTTATGCAGAAAGTGTGATAATTTGTTAATGTTTGTGAAGCACTAACATGGGCATCACTGTGTGACATGTGTGACCTGGCATCCCTAAAGGGGGATTGATTGGTTGCTGTTATCAGCTGGATCTTTGGAGCATGGGTTTTTTGGCCTCTCTCATTAGAATACAATTTTACATCATTATAGAGGATAATGCTGAAAATGCCTCTGCACTGGGCTTGCCACATGTCCAGATGGCAAGGTCAGTGTAGCGTGGACTTTGCTCAATTGCTTTGTACACCAGGGTAAGTGCTGCTGGTTCTTTCTCTCTTTATGCTACTGGCTCAACTAAAAATTGAGGAGTTCTGTGACTGTCAGTAAATTCAGAGAGTTTGAAATTAATACCTGCAGTGAATTTGGCTTTTATTGGTCTTAAATTAATTTCCCACCCTTCTGCAAAGGTGAATAGGAATGCTCGGGTTTGTATGGTACTTTTACTTTAAGATAATCTGAGCTGCAATCTTAAAATGAAACTGAGTTAATAACATTCTGGGCTAGGAGTTAATTTCTGGAGTATCTTGTAAGGTAAAAGGGCACAACAAAAGGATAACATAATGTGCAAAACCCTTCCCTTTACATTTGGCTGTGCTGTATTTTGTAGTATGTGCAGTTCTGGTATTTGCCGAGTGCAGCACCTTGCTCTGCTGGTTTGTGTGAGGCTTTATTTTCCTGGTGCGGGGACAGAGGTGGATTAATCTTACAGACCTGCTGGCAAAAATCTGTTAGCAGGCTTTTCAGTGGGGGATCAGCTTGAAAAAAACACAGCTTGATTTTTTTATGTCAGTGTAGTTTTGGTAAGTATTAGAGAAAGTATAGTCTCTTCGTAAACTTAGTTCTGAAAATGTGGAGCCTGGTAGTGGATTCTATTTTTTTTTTTTTCTTTTAGGAAATGTTTGTTAGTGCAGTGGCACTTCATGCTCTCACCTGCAAAGGGGTGGGTCTGTCCCAGTGCTTACATATATTTGACTAACAGGGCTTTAAAGTGCGCAGGCCTTGCTGAATAAATTATTTAGGTAAAGTAAGAGGCAGAGGAGCAGAAGTATTACTTCCCGTGTCCCTCAGGCTGGGACAGCATCCTCCCTTCCTCTCTCCCCAGTGAATGAAAATATTGTCCTGACTTGTACAGCAAGCTCTTTGTGGGAGCCTGGCGGGGCAACAGTGCAAAGAGCACTGGTAGCCCATAGTCAGAAGCTTGAAGATTACTTTTAGGTTTTTGGGAGATACATGCCTGTACCTTTAAATACACATACAAGTCTATTGGTGTGTCTCCAGCTTCACAGTTTGTCTGGTTGTCTCTGACTGAGACAATGGACTGGAGCTGCCACCAGTGCTGGTGATTCCTGGTCCTCATAGTGCGTTCCTGGGTGGAGCTCCTACCAGTGCCCGTGTCCAGTCCCACTGGGAAGCAGTCCATATCCACAGGGAGCCTCTGAGATTGGTNGTGTACAGCAGGGTCCTGTTCTTTAATGAGGTTCCCCTCATTTCGTTCTAATGCTTATCTGAACGTATTTACTCATCCTCAAAGTATAGGAGTCTGTTGCTTTCCTGTCTGCTCTCTCTCCCTCTATCAATTGCTAGATCCCCCCTGCCTTGAAGGGGAAGGCTTGAAGAAGCAGCCCATTTGCTGCTGTTCTGCCTGAGGGCACCAGTAGCCCCTGTGGTTAAAGTGTGGGATGTTTGGGGGTAAGTTGACTGGTTTGCTTGTCTCAAGAGGACTTGGAAGTAGATGTGAGCTTCCAGTTTTCTTCCCCCCTCCTTTGTAGAAAGGGTGGCAACCCTGAGTGCTTCTCACCCTAGAAGAGCAGGAGGACTTGTCACCAACAAATGGGCATCAGAAAAAGAGCCAGGAACAAAACCTTTGCTTCTCCAAGTATTGCACTAGACAAGCACCTTAAGATGCACTTAAATATAGCCCAGTGTTGACTAAATTATGCACTTGATGCTTTTAGTATTTTGACTAAAGCCTGCACAAAAACTAACGGAGGCTCTTGGGCTCCTTTGTACACTGATAATTTTTTCCATGATTTTTACTGTGTTTTCAGCCATAAAGCAATTTTTTTTTTTCATTTTATGTTCATTTCCTTCTGCTGACAGTAGAGCATCGTATGATTTAGGGTTTTGTTTTCAAGCTTGATATGAAGGCTAATTACTTCCTTCTTGCATCCTCTCAGTAGGAAAACATGGGACTTAATCTTTCACAAAAGAGAAAAGCGAGGAAAAAAATTATAGTGCATGGAAGTCTTTGGTAAGTCCCTGGGTTTGAATTTATTTTTCGTAGTGTAATGACAACAAAACATTAGGAGCTAAGCTCCAAACTCTATAGCTCCATCTGTGTGGACACAGGTTTCTGTTTGTTTGGTTGTTCTCACTGGGTCTAATTATGCAGTTACAATTCAGCCTGCAGCTGAGTACCTCTAGTAATTAGAGGTATACTGTGGATATTTATTGTTTATATTAAAGTCAGTATGCGTTTGTCCTGTTTCAGCCCTGTGACTTGCTTTGAGTATCCATAGTCTTCTAGGTAATCAAACTGTATTTTTCTCCCTGTCTCTTTCTTCATATTCTCTCTTGCCTTAATTTGATGAGAGGGAGAAACTAGATCAGGAAACTTGAGAGCATTAGTAAATTGTTTCAGTGGGGAAGTGTGTGACAGTGTTCTCCAGAGATGCCAACTTGAGGGCAACTTGCTGTCTGGGCTATTTGGGAGAAAAAAGGTTATTGCTTCATCATCAAGTGTTACTTTGATACAACCAAGGGAACATCAGCTCTTGGGATTGCTCCTGTAATGTGAGACTGACAAAGCGAACAGGAATCATATTTCGCTTCTGATCAAAGTAGTTGTTGTTAAACTTTTATCCAAAATTTCTGTTAGTGGACTAGCCGGTAATGACTGAAGGCATGCATTAGAAAATGCAGTACTCCACAATGTGGCGTAAGTAGCAGATAGTTTGGGTATGTCTCTCTGAAAGTGATGGCCTTAATAGGAAGGTGTGCTTTTATAAAAACTTCTTTATATTAGATGGGTTGTTTTTTCTCCAGGGTCAGCATGCATGGTTCCCAATGTCCCTGGTTCATCAGGCTGCCTTAGGGCGTGCCTAACTTCAAGCTCATGAATCACTCCATTTAAAATTTATTAGCTAGGTATGTGATTAAGTAACTTGATAAATTGGGAATGCAAGTTGTAAGTAGGGATTGGGGGACTGCTCCCCAACTCTTGTCTGGTTGTAACACCTTCTGTGGTGGTGTAATTGCAAGCTTTGTTTACTTCCAAGGTTTACTAGCAAACTTTTTCAAAGTTTGGCAGAAGAAAAGTCAAGAGATTCTTTTGAAGACAGGCTTGTGGGATCCCAAGGTGATAAAACAAGAAAACTTATTTTAAAAGCAACTAAGTTCTGTAGAGCATCCTTAAGAATAACTTTTTGTCCATGGCTGGCTGAACCATTTTAAGCATTTGATATGTAGGAATTACAGTTCCTTAAATACTTTACAGAGATATTAACTTTCTGTAAGTGCTTATGATATTCCTCAAGACTTTTTCAGCAAGATAGATAAAGGATATATTAAAAAATAATAAAATCAGTAATATTGTCTGCCCACAAGTTTTGTAGCAAGGGAGTTTTTACAGCCTGCTCTTGCCTGTGGCTATTTTCATTGTTGGACTCTAGAGTTTAAAAAAAATGCAAGCTAGATGGTTTTAAACATTTTTCACTCAGATCAACTATAAATACATTGTTAAAACAATGGAATTAATTTTAAAATTTCATTTTTTTTTTATAAAAATAGAGCTATTCTTATTTACGTTCCAGTCTGAACTTCTTTAGTTACGCATGTAAGATGTTTACCTTTTTTTTTCTGTTCACGTGCCTAAAATACATATCCTTGAGCTTCATATGATTTATTTTTATAAGCTGGAGTTTTAAGAAAAGCTCATATTACGGGATCTGTGACAGTAAAACAGATCGGCAATGCTGAATTTTATTCCAAGTGGAATCCTAACGAGTGTCATATATGCTTGACAGTCGAAAGTTGCAAAGGTAAAGAACAGATACAGAAATTACTTTTTATAAAGCTTAATGAATGTCTAACTGTCTTCAGCTGAAGAATAGGCTCAGATCTGACTTAGTGATTGAGCCTGTTTTGAGCTTGTATAGGGCTTCTCAGATGACTCTCAACCAAGGTTTTGCGTTTGAGTTGTACATCTGAAAGAGCAATTCCATACACACGTTCCCGGAAAAGGGCAGCTTTGTTCAACATTGCCTCTTAGCACCATTCTAGCAGCTGATACTAGCTTCACAGGTGTATCTGTGTAGTGTCAATTGTGTTGGAGACAACAGTTAAATGTAGACTTGTGCTTAGGAATCTGGATGGGAAACTGTTCTGGTTTAACGTTTAGCCATCTTTTGCCATCAGGTGAACATTCAGGTTGTAAAAGCCAGTTTGTTCTTTTAAGCAGAAGAAGGGTGGAATAAGTAGAAAAAAACAGCACAGCACAGCGTGGACAAGTGCTGATGGCATCTGTTCAAACAGGCAGAGACTTGCCAGAGGCCAAATGGAAAGAATGTGATGTAGTGGGCTTGTCGGAGTTGCTTCTGCAGGTTGCTAGGGTAAAGGATCTTTTTTTGATTATTGCTGTGTGGAATATGAGGATAAAAGATGTGCAGAAAGCTGACTCTGCTGGCTGGGCTCTTCTGGCTTCTGCTTGGTCACTTTTAGCCTGGGTGTGCAAGGTGATTGCTGTACAGTAGCCAGGCAGAATCAGAGAACACACTGCTCGGAGACCTCTTCTGGCTGGCCAGCTATTTTAGGAGTGGCATTACCACAAACGCTGAATAGAAATAGCTGTCAAAGGACCAGCAGCATTTCATTAAGAGTGGTTAAGCCACAGAACACCTGCATGAGGTAGGTGTGGGCTGGACATTCCATTTTCAGCAGATATCCAAAAACCCCAGGAGGCTGAGCCCCAAGAAACAGGAAGACTGGCTTTAAAAGGTGAGTTTTATTTAAAAGTATTCAATGTGTGTTTCTTTCTGTGATTAATATCCAGGCTTTCGGTTTAGATTTTACTGTAAACAAGCCTGAACCTATTTATTTATTTTTTTTATGTTGGGTCTTGCGTAATCACATTATTCTCAGTAGAAATTTGGAGAAAAGATACCTGCTTTCTTAACCGTGTTGCAATGAATGATGGCCCAGTATTATGGAGGAGGCTAAAAGAGGGGAGTGGTTTGCTCCAAAGCTGCAGTACCTCAGCAGTTCCCGACCTCTCTAGGTTTATGGAGATCATTCATCTGAATGTCATCTTGTGCCTTTGCAGAAGAAGGTTCTCCCTTGTCTAAAGCTGCATCCCATTCCCTTCCCCACTGCCCAGAAGACCTTGATGTAAACTCTGGGTGTGAATATGTTTCTAAAAAAAACTGATATGGAGGCTTTGGATAACAAGAAGGACTGATTAATTGACTTTGAGATAGGAATAATGAACATGTGGCTCTCATGTGATAAAGCTTTAAACTCATGGCTGTATAAATGATAGTGCTCAGAAGACTTTTGTTACATCTGAACATTAAGAGCTTTTATTTCTTGTCTCAAGCCAAGTTTTGACAAAGCTTGGAATTTCCTGCACGGGAGACTGCAGGGATATGGCTTCTTGGTATGGGATTGACATGTTGAGCAATAACTGGATTCAGTAACGAAGGGCATCTATTGGAAACTCTTCCTGGAACAACAGTGCCAAACCCTGGTTGATGAGCAGAAGGAACTAAAACAAGGAAGTAAACAAAGGAGAAAGGAGGTTTCTTTTTCCTCTTTTGCCCTTGAAATAGCCATCCTTGCAAGTTTTGAGCCTGTGCAGTTGAAGGATAATAACTGCTCCCATTGTATTAGCTGCTGCTTGTGTGGATAAATGGCTGCACACCTCTGGATTACGAAAGATCGACAGTGTTCCCAGCAAGTAACTTCCGCAAAATCCTTGTTTAAGGAGCTCCCAAGCTGAGCTGTACAGATAAAGTTTTAAGTGCAGTGGACAGGGCTGCCCAGTGCTCCGCTTCTGTAGGTGCCATGTGCTGGGCTGGCTCCTTTGCTCTTTTGACCAGCACCAGCATCTTGGCCAGCCAGTGGGCACATGCATGCATGATACACATACAGGTTTTTTTCAGGGTGCCTTTGGAGCTGCTGGGGGAACCTTCTCCCTTCTGTAATACTTCATTTCTTCTTCCTTCCTGAACTTGATCTTCACATTTCCTTCTTCCAGGAGGTTTCATACTGCAGTCACAGGAGGCTTGTCCTGCCTCAGCATAGGGAGAGCCATAATTTGCATCTCTTTGTAGCAGAGTGACTGATCTTTTCACCATGCCTTCCTCCTCTGAGCTGCGGTGCCGCTGTGTTACAGCACTACGAAGCTTGTGTTTGCTCAGTGTTTGCTGGGGGGGTATGTGAGGAAATAGTGAGTAGGGGAAAAAAATAGAACCAAAGAGCTGCAGGAGTCAGGGTGGTACTGAGATAAAATAAGCCATGTTATCTAACTTAATACATGGGGGAGGGGGAAATGTGGGCCATCGTTGTGCGCTGGTAGTGTTTGATCATTCAAGTAATGCTTGGCCATGAAATAAAGCCTCATGAACGGACCCCGTGTGGCTGGCTGAAGCACAGAGTGTATCTCAGCATGAGGGCGGCTGATGATGGCTGCACGGCCAGGGCAGGCAGGATGGTTGGTTGATGAAGGCATTTTGTTTTGCAGTTGTTTTCCTTGTGACAGGCGTTTATTTTAAAGTCACACTCAATCCTTCTGGCAGCTTCCGTGTCACATCCCACACTTGTTGGCCAGTCAGCACATAGGACCTGAATCCTCTCCATTGTACCTCAGGCTTGTTTGGTTCCTGTTGCAGGTGGGAAGCTCAAGACCCTGACCTGGTATGACTATAGGTCCCCCATTTTTCATGTGAGATGCCTAGCTGAAACATAGTTCGGATATTAGGATGGCTCCCTGCCACAACTTCAAACCCTGTAGGAAAGATTTGAAATGCATTTGAATTTTTACTATGTTATTTGTGAGCATATAAGCCAAATATTTTTTCTTTCCTGTATCCTGCCCTATACAAACTTCTTGTTGGCCTGTCTGAGGCAGCTTTGTGGTGATGCCAGGAACTGAAAGTCCTGTTTTCTGACGGCAGATATTTAGAAAATTCTGCATAGGTACAGAGAGCAGCTCTCATTTCTTAAAAACGGACTGTTGTGTACATGCCCTCATAGCAGTCAGACCCTATGCAATGAAGCGGCCGCCCTGTAGCAAAGAACTGTGCCGTTTGCTGAACTTTTACAGTGTTTAATCAGCTCTCTATTTTGATGAGTATCTCATTGGCTCAAAAGATACCATCTTTCCAGACACTTGCACTTGTGGTTGGTGTTTTTTTTTTGTACCACCTTCCAAGTGTGATGAGGTACTTCACAGACCTGCACTGGGAGAGATGGTCCCAGCCCTAAGGTGCTTACATAGATCACTGAGACCTGTCTTAGCATGAGATAAATGTAATTTGGAAAGGCAGTTTCCAAGAAAGTTGTGTTTTCCAGAGAGTGTATTTGGAATATTTTTACAACATGGACAGATTTTGAGGGAAAATTGTTATTCCTCAATAATATGTCTTTGCTTGTTAGCTTATGCAAACAGGCCAGTTCGGAGAGAGGAATAAAATCATCATTGCGCTTTACCTTGCTGAACTGAGCGATGAAAAGGAGCTTAAAGAGCATTGTCATGTGCAATAATTTTCTTGTTGTTAATGTCTCAAGTTAGTTAAACCCTCAGTTCCTGACATAGGCACTTCCTGGGTTTGTTTGAAAGGCTCCGCTTTGGGCCCAGGCACCGCTGTGGGTGCAGGCAGGTACATGCACCGCTGAGTCAGGGCAGCAGAGCTGCGTTCTGCTTCTCAGTGGCTTCCCAGGGGTTGTCTGCTCCTTCAGCAGCACAAGTTTGCAGTTGGAAAAAAATGCAGATAAACGGCTAGCAGTGGTTAAATCCAGCAAAACTGCAGGAAATACACTGGCAAGTGAGCTTAAACAGAGCCTAACTTCTGTTATGTTCTTGCTGCAAAAGCTATACAGACAGTTGCCTACCAAAGCACTTTCCAGGGCATATTGCATACATAGATGCATCAAGCAAATCCCCAAAGTTTTCTGCATTTTCAGAGTCATGCAAGCCTGTTTTCAGCTTTCAGCAAGCTTTCTTACAGCTCAGGGTGGGGGCTCGGATCAGGAGCGAGGTTAACACAGGGATGTCCTTCCCCATCCTGTGGCACTGCGGTGATCACTCTGCACTTGCAGCATGATCCTTTGCTCCCTGGCTCCATCCCAAGTGGGGGGTGTTACCCTCATGAGTTTGTATCTGGGGGTATGAGGGTGAACTTTACAAGCAGAAGGCCCTGAGAAGTTCTCTCAAGCATACTATAGCACAAGAGGGCTGGGGGAAAGGTGGTTGGCCCCCAACCCAGCCTCGAGTGGGTCAGGTCTCTGCTGCCAGGTGACCTGGCCTGAAGCTCCACCGCTGGGTCTGGGAATCAGTGTGGTCAGCCTGCTGCGTTTTACCATGGGCCTATGCTGGTGTTGGCAGGGTTTGTGGGAAATCTGTCAGTTCTTTTCTTTTTCTCCGTGTTGTCAAATCAGAAGACCTTTGACACCTGCAAACCCTTCACAAAAGGACAGGTTTTAATCAATAAACTTAACCACCTCTCCTCTCCAAAAGAATTTTCGGCCAAGGAATTTCCTGCCTGCTGTAGTTTCACTGAAAGGGCTTTAAAAGGCCCGATGTCAGTGTGAGCCCTGACTCGTCAAGTCTGCAGTCAGCCAGCCCATCCTCCGAAACAGGAGAACCAGGCGGAAAACTCTCTTGTTACCCAGTAGAGCTAATCGATTAATTAGCAGGGGACGAAGTGCACCAAACAATCTGTTATGCCAGATGGATGCTTCAGTGTTAATTTATGTTCTCAAAATAACTGGACATAGATATGCTCGGCACTGCAGCCTAGATCCTGCTCTCATTGCATTCAGTGGTGAAAATGTTGTGGGCTTTAGTGATCCAAGTACGTAATTCTTCAGGAAAAATGTATTTTGGCATCAAGCGGTAAGAGTAAAAATGAAATGAATAAAAGCTGTCCAGAGCAATGGGCTTTACCTTCTTAAACAGACATACATTAGTGCAAAAACTGAAACTTTGCTTTTATCTCCCTAGAGCATTCCTATTATCTGAATGCCAAAGAATGAGTAATTTGGGGTTTTTTTTGCTTTTTTTTGTTCTTTTAAATAGCTTTTGATATATTTTCCGAAGGAAGTCTGAACTAAAGCATAGTGCTGGAAAAGTTAAGATGTACATTGCTTTCTCTTTGAAGACTCTGTGAAGGAAATTGAAAGAAAAAAGCAATTAAGTTAAAAAAAGTCATGGTGGTGGCTTATTCTACCACACTTAAATGAAAGAAGCTTGCTGCAAATTTCCTTCCATACTTTTCTTCCATTCTTTCTTATTTTCCTCCCCTCCAGCTTTTCATAGCCAAAAGTTGGTGTGCCAGACAGATCCATTGCTTATGAACTGCCTGTTGGAGAACTGCAGAAATCACTGACAATCTGTGGTCAGGCTTTGGTGGGAAACTGCTCGCTGGAGGGAGAACATGGCCCACCACCTCTGTGACACTGCGGGGGGAGGTTGCAAGTTAGAGTTTAGAGGAGCTCTGTGTCATATCAATAGTTCATCCATGTTTTGTAAAAGGCAGTGGATTTGTTCGGTCATGCTCATGCAAGGAGCCAGGTATCTACTTAGGATATTATTTGTAAAGCTGGGGGAAAGGCAGGCCCTGGATGAGGGAAGAAATTTTAACTTTTCTGAGTTTGTTTTTCTAATTGAAATTCAAAATATTGATGATGCGTCTTACCAAGTTTTAATGCTGAAAAAAAATATCTCCTTCTATCATGGCCTTTACTTATGTCCAGATGCTTTTTGATAGTTATTTACAGGATAAGTTGTGTGATTAAAAAGCCAGTTCAAATCACTTTTCTTTTTGCTCCATTAGTATGCTTTAAACTTATAAAGCACTACTTAGTATGCACAGAGCGATCTTACAGACTTAGGTTCTGTTTTCAGTGTTTAACCAAAACATTGAATTACTTCTACCTTTGTGATACTGTTAGGATTATTTTTAATTAAGTGAAGTGTTTTAACATGCTCTAATTTGTTTTTCAGCAAATGTGTCCAACACTTGATAGAGAGGGGCTGGTTCTGGGAACAAGACGTGCTCTGTCTTGCCTCATTTACCTGCGAGTTGGGTAAATACTCCTTGAGGACCTGGGAAGGAGAGGTTATTGATGAATTATCTCCTATTATAGACATGTACAGATCCCAGAATACTTGTGTGTGGACTGCAGGGAGGAGAAGATGTGTACAGGTTAAATGCTCTGATAGTGAGTTGTGCTGCAGGAGCAGCTTATTCCCTCAGTAAACAGTGCAGAAAGCAGAGGCTGAATCTGAGCAAGTCATTAGCTCAACTCATTCTTACTCCCTGATGTACTCTCAGCCTACTTTTAAGGTTATACTCAAGCCTGAATATATATTTCCCTGGAAAAACATGCCATAAATAATAAACTATTTCTTCACCAAAACAACATTGCACAAGCAGTTCTGTACTTCTTAAAACAAGGCAACCAATGAACTTGTGAGGGGTCAAATCCACTGCAGAACAACCTGTACCTGGCTCTTTCTGCCAGGCTTGTGAAGTCTGGCATGGCACAGAAGGCTGACCTGGGCCATACGGTGACCAAGTACCCTAACTGGGGTAATGTTCCAGCGTAAGGGTGTCAGAGAAACAGGACTTGGCCCTTTCATTACCGATTGTTTCGTGAAGAGTGCATGTCACTCTGTAGTGCAGGGAGGAATCATAAGTTTTGTTAGCAAAATGCAGCTTTAGTGGACTTCAGGGGGGGATCCATGACATTGTCTTGGCCTGAGTGTAGAAGATGGAGTAAAACTGTCTGCGGAGAGGCTTAATCCAAGGAGGTTTGAAGGTGCTAGAAAAAAGAGGCTATGCAGCAATGGACAGAAGCGTGGCAAAATCTGGGAAACTGCGAGGAGATGTATTAACCTAATCTGTGCCATTGCAATGGGATTTCCTTCCTCTTCAGAGTGAGTGTGAAGATTTGCAGAGAGCATGGAGGTCTAGGGCAGAGCTGAGCCATAGCAAGGCACCTTGGCACTGAGACTTTACTCTTTCTTCATTACTCCCAAAAATGAGAGTTGGCTTTAGGTTAATCCTGTTCCCCCATCTCCTGCTTGCTGCAGAGTTCTGTTTTTCTTCTGTCCCTGTTCCTGTCGGCTTTTAGTCTGTTTCCTGGTCTGATGGCAGTAGGGTGTAGGGCTGAGAAGTGCCTCCCATTCTTGCATCCCTTGCATCACTACAGAGCGAGTGAGAATCGCTAAAATGGAAGCGGTGTGTGATCATGGGTTTTCTAAAATGGATGTCCAGTCCTGTTCAATATATTCATCGATGATCTGGACGAAGGGATAGAGTGTACCATCAGCAAGTTTGCTGATGACACTAAACTGGGAGGAGTGGCTGATACGCCAGAAGGCTGTGCTGCCTTACAGCGTGACCTGGATAGGCTGGAGAGTTGGGCAGAGAGGAACTTAATGAAATTCAACAAGGGTAAATGTAGGGTACTGCATCTGGGGAGGAATAACCCCGTGCATCAGTACAGGTTGGGGGCCGACCTCCTGGAGAGCAGCTCTGTGGAAAGGGACCTGGGAGTCCTGGTGGACAACAGGATGGCCATGAGCCAGCAATGTGCCCTGGTGGCCAAGAGGGCCAATGGCATCCTGGGGTGCATCAAAAGGAGTGTGGCCAGCAGGTCGAGGGAGGTCATCCTCCCCCTCTGCTCTGCCCTGGTGAGGCCGCATCTGGAATACTGCGTCCAGTTCTGGGCTCCCCAGTTCAAGAAGGACAGGGATCTGCTGGAGAGGGTCCAGCAAAGGGCTACAAAGATGATTAGGGGATTGGAACATCTTTCATATGAGGAGAGGCTGAGGGATTTGGGTCTCTTTAGTCTGGAGAAAAGAAGATTGAGGGGGGATCTTGTTAATGCTTTCAAATACTTGAAGGGAGGATGCCAGGGGGATGGGAGCAGTCTTTTTTCAGTGGTGCCCATTGATAGGACGAGGGGTAATGGGCACAAGCTTGAACATAGGAAGTTCCATCTTAACATGAGGAGGAACTTCTTTACTTTGAGGGTGGTGGAGCACTGGAACAGGCTGCCCAGAGAGGTTGTGGAGTCTCCCACTCTGGAGACATTCAAAACCCGCCTGGACGCTGTCCTGTGCAACCTGTTGTAGGTGACCCTGCTCTGGCGGGGGGGTTGGACTAGATGATCTCCAGAGGTCCCTTCCAACCCTGACGATTCTGTGATTCTGTAATTGTCTAGTTTACAAGCAACATTTCAGGGGATGAGGAAAAGGGATGAGGATTTGCCTGTGAACCAGAATTTGCCATGTTGGTCTGCTCCCACTTAGGTTGTAAGTAGGAATTTTACCCTTATTTACTTAAGCTGCATTCTGGTACCCCTCAGTATGACTCCTCTCCCTCCAAGTCAGCCAAAGGTATTTAAGCAGAGTACACAACTAGGTGGCATCTTAATTTTATGCTTGGTAGCTTCCAAAAACTCAAAAGGGGCTAAAGAAAGTTTGTGTTTGTTGTTTGTTTTGGAGAGCAGG
Organism: Ibidorhyncha struthersii; assembly: GCA_013398815.1. NCBI lineage: Eukaryota > Metazoa > Chordata > Aves > Charadriiformes > Charadriidae > Ibidorhyncha > Ibidorhyncha struthersii. Next base: position 665,578 of record VZSZ01008497.1, read on the forward strand.
GTGAAGGGTAGATGAGAGATGTTGACCTTGTAAGTAATATTTAGAGACGTAGGATTAGAATTCATGTTTATAGCTACCCAATGCCAACTTGCTCAATAAAAACCCTGTTAGATTTCCAAAAGTATCAGGAAACCCAAGGTAGTGGTGGGGGAGGGAAGGGAAGCCAGCTGCTTTTTATAGATCAAGTTGCAAGAAAACCTGGGTTACTGTGCAGTTTTATTTATTACTGGGGGACAGTGGGGGGGTGTTAAGTTAATGCAGGCAGATGCATTGAAGGTGATAGCTGGAAGTCTCTTTTAGTATGTGGACTAAGTGAATGAGTGGCAGCTAGATCATTTTAAGAAATTATCACTTCCCTTTGCTATGGTGTTATGTTCTCCGTCTTCCAGCCCAAGCAGTCTATGGCAGCAAGCGTGCGCTTCTAGCAATGCTTAATGTGCAAAGCTTCAAAACGGTGCGTAGCCATCCGATCTGCTGCAATGCAAGACCTGCGGGCTGTTTAGGGGAAAGCTGTCTGTGTCCATAGGATGAAACAGAGTAGTTTATGGTGTCCCTATCAGGTTATATTAGAATGCAACTTTTGGAAGTGCACCAATAAATACAAATATTGTATTTGAGCCACAATCACTGCGCTGTAGCAACACTGCTTAAATGTGTAACAACACATCGGGGGGGGGGAGCGTAGAATTACACAGTTCATTCACTACACAGGTAGGAAAAATTGCTCTCCTTGTGTGTCTTCTCTATGGCTCAGCTGGGATTTATTGTCATAACTAAATAATTTTGTACCAACAAGTAGCCATTTTCTCCCATTGCAACTTTAAATACTGATTTGGAGGTGGAAAGGCAGCCCTGAGATTCCTGTGGCTGTGTCTTGCTTGTGTTTCCTTCCAGCACAGCAGGCAGAGTCCCCAGCATAATCTGGAGTGCTGCATCCCCTCTGCTCCCAGCAGCAGCCCAGAGGATGGTGGCAGCTTCTGTGGCTGCTCTCCAAGACCTGTCCACCAGCAGAAAGTGAGAAACTTCTAGTTTTCTCTGGGATGGGAACTTTGTCTCCTGCTTTCTCCCTGTTTTCTTCATTTTTCCTTCCATGATAGTACATGTCCTTAGTGGAAACAAATCTGTGAGGGGTTGGAGGCATCTCTGCAGCCTACCTGGAGGAAGCAGCCTTCTTGCCACAAGGAGCTTGCCAGAACTGAATGAAGACATGGTGCTGGCAGGACCTGGGCTTTGTCCTTGGGTTACAAACAGGGACTTGCAGGTGCTTCAATAGGCTGTAAAGGGAGGGCTTGGGTTAGTCTTTGAGCTGGGACTTGAGCTCTGCTGTTCAGTTTTGGTACTGCTGCTGTAGCTGCTTCATGGGTTTCAAGAGCAACAGCCCGTCTTTGGGCAGCAAAAAACTTCCTGAAGCCAAGTATTGGCATTTCTGGCCTTAATTTCTCAGTCTCCTTTCTGGATCTGCAAAGCAGGATAAATGTCCTTCTGTCTTCATCCTTTCCTGCTGTGTCTGTCTGGGTAAGGAGATTGCTAGTGGGACAGTCTTGGCTTTGTAGAGGGGACGTGTGGGACACATCTCCCATTTTGGCAGGTTGTCGTCCTCCAGTGCAGCTTTAGGGCATCAACAGCAAGCTGAGAATGCAGCTGACTTCAGGACATGGTTCTTGCAGTGCTGCTGTTGTTGCCTGGTCGGTTAGATTTGTTTGTGTGTTTTCTCCTTCTTCCTAATTATGCTGATATTTACTACTCAGCAGCTGTAGTCTGGGAAGGAAAGTGGTGAGTGACAGCTCTGCAGCTGACAACCGCCTTGTGCCTTGGCTGCTTGTCAGCAAAGGGCTGTTGCTGGCTGGGGTAGAGCTGTGCTGCCTTTGCCTTCAGTTGACCAAAAGGTTGTTTGGAGTTACACACTAGGTAGCCCACTAAAAGTACTCCGGGGGGGCGTGGGGGGGGGGTATTTTCCTGGTTTCTGTGGCAGGAACTACCTGGCAAATGACTGAGAATTTATGAGAAGGGCTTGTCTGAGGAATGGGATCTGCTGTAGTGAAAAGCTCCAAAGCTCCCCAAAATGAACACTTGTGTAGTTTTGGGGTAGATGATACTATCCTGACTCCTGGTCCTAGATTGCTTGTTGTGTGTCAGTCTGTGTTTCGTTGTATTCACACATCTGTTTCTGAGGAGTTCTGGATGTGCTGGTTTCACAGCACCCTTCCTGCTACCGGCGCAGTCTGGGGGAGCGGAGCATCAGAAGACGGTACTGGAAACGTTTCTTTTCCAGAGTCCTTCATCCTCCATCACCTGAAGCCCAGCCCCAGTGTGATACTGGCACTAAAATGGGTCTGGGTTGAGTGATGAAACAGTCTTTTGGGCCTTAAACTATAAATTTCCAAGTTCAGTTAAAGACTTGCTGCTCTTCTGATTCTGCAGTAAAGCCTGGTTTATCTTTTATAGCAGATCCATGATCTCCTGACTCTGTTTTCAGGGGTCACTGTCCTAATTCAGGAGCTGTTAAATTTGCTTGGTAGCTGCTTCCAATTTCCATTTCCAGTAGTAGGAGTGCAGAGGCATGGCAGGAGCATTACACTCTCTGCGGAGCAGATATGGGAGTGAAGGGGTGGGATGTCTGCGCTGAGCACAGACGTGGCATCTAGATTAATGTTAAACCAACTTCCAAAGCCAAGTTTTATTCCTGCTCCCATGTGTGAAGATGAAAGTGATGAAGTTAATGACAATTTACACCTGTTTGCTTCAGGGAGATGGGAAGATCTATTTGTAAAATAGGTTTGCAGAGGACGCATGTCCTGAATTGTTAAATATCGGGCAGTAATGTGAAACAGGCTGTTGAAAAACCTGGTGAGTGATGCCGGATCTGCATTGTTCCTGTGTGGGTGTTTGAGGTGTCAGCCTTTAGAGCCCCATTTTTCCCTGGCAGCATGAGACACAAATTATCCCCTGCTCTGGTGATTTCAGGCCATTTGCCTGCATAGAGCTCTGTACCAAAATCTTTGGGCCAGCATACAGTAATTGGTTGTTTTTTAATTTCTTCCCTTTCTTTAAACAGAACTTCAAATGCTACAGCTTTGCCACAGGAGTATAATTACATAAGCCATAGAAATGTGCTTCAGTGACCAGTCAAATGACTTTGGTTTTGCCAGTAGTTTAAGCTTGCCATTTATTAAGCTGTTGAAGGAATATAATTGAAATTCATTGGGGAGTTTAATTTTATCAAGCCTTCTATAACTGCATGCTTTTGCTGTGTGTCTGTGTGCATTTGGGTTGCCTATAAATGGCTTGTTTGCTTTCATAAAGGAATTAGCACAAAAGTGCAGTTGTATAAGGAACAAACCCCAGATCTCTGCCCTGTACTGGTTAGGGTGCAAAAGTATTGACATAAACATGTGCAGAAGTGTCCTCTAAGTATTTCAGTTGGTAGAGGAGTTTTACATTTTTACTAATTTTGCTGCAGTCCTTTGCTTTATTCCGTTTTTGAGCACGGAAAGACACTGGAGGTCTAACATAGTCAAGAAGGTTTTACTGGTTGCTCTGAGGATGCTCCTGCAGCACCAGCTGGTGCTGGGAGGTGTTTCCTCCCCTGCAGCACTGTGCTACAGCCCCGTCAGGCCTTACGGTCAGCAAGAAACTCTCTTGCTTTGTCTCCCTTTAGGGCTTTTCAGATCTGTTTTGCTCAGTTACCAAATGGGGAGCTTGCCTACTTGCCATGCAGGTGTGAGCTTGATCTGGGGTCTGCCCACAGTTTGGTGCATGGGACTCAGCAGAAAACGGTGCTTTGCACCACAGGGAGTCCTCTACAAACAGTGCTTGGTCCCCCGCGATATCTCCCCTTCCTGCACCCTCCTGTGTATTTGTGTCTGCCATGAGACCCTGCACTGTGTGTCCCCAGCCCCTGTGTTGTTGCCTGTTCTTCCCACATGTAAATTGTGAGGTCTGATGCTGCTTTCTGGCGCTCCAGGATTGGGAGGGAGGAGTCGTGGGACTTGCACTTCTTCAGATGTGGCAGGCCTCCTCCGCTGGGATTTCTATAACAAGCAAATCCGGGGAGGAGTTAAGGCATCACTTATCTGATCTCAAGACACGAAATAGCAGGAACCTTCTCCACCAGCTCCTGCTCTGCGGAAAATGCTGCCTCGACATTAAAGCCTGAATGGAAATCTGCCGTCTGTCATCTTGTGGCTGTCCCAGCTTTTAGGTGTTGTGGCTGTTCTGCTGTCCAGGAAATTGATGTGCTGATCATGCATGCTGCCTTATCTTACTGCCGCTAAATACATAATCACCGCTATCCCCATGGAAACGCATGAACTTTTTTTCTGTGCATGATAGTGCTTAGTCTGGATTTTGATGCTTTGGCAGTGTTATTCCTTAAACCAGTGACTTTAGCTGTAAAAGGTGAGCATGTGTGCAAGTGCCTGGTTACGGAGATCTGGTCAGCAGCTCTTGCTTTGTTCTTTTGCTAATGGGCTTCAGGTACTTAGTTTTCACTCTGTTCCCTTGCAAGCGGGGAGGGGAGAAGGATGAGCACTATGGATGGGCTCAATTCTGCTCCACAGTCTGAGTCGCAGGCTGGGGTAAGGGTTGCCGTATTACCACACTAGGTTTTTGCTTAAGTTGGACTTCTGAGGAATTATAAAGATTTTTCTCTGGTCTGACTGAGGTGGTTCTTGCTGCTCTCCTCATTTGTCTGGCATCCCTGCAATTCTGCACTTTTAAAAAAACTGATAGGGGTTGTTAACATGGGCTGAGCCTAGCAGTACATATGTGCTTCTCTGTAGCGTGGTCTCCCTGCCTTTGCTTTTAATCAAACTTCAGTGTCTTCTAATTGCTTTCCAGTGATTTTGCCCCACTCTGTTGACTCCATCCTTGAAAGCACTCAGCCTACTCAGTTTGCACCAGAGCTTCCGGGCTTTTTGGCGAAGTGTCAAAATGCCGGTCCTTCTCAAACTTTTTTTCTGAGGTGGGTGTGAAAGGGAGCTCACAGAGCAAAGAGACTGGCCTCAGATCACACAAGAAACCTAGAATGCTAGCGCAAGCAGCTTTGAATTCTCAAATTTGATCTGTAAAACATGGGGGGGTGTGGGGGAGGAATTCCCTTACTTCAGTCTTATAGGGTCAAGGACACTTCAGAAAATAAGATAATACGGTTCTGATGACCATATAAATACATTGTATTTCAGGCTTGGGGTTGTTACTGTAATACAAACAGACTTCCCAAATTCTTATCACCTCAAAAGATCCAAATATTGTGTGTCAACTATAGCTGCAATTACAGAGAGTAAGGTTGTTTTTTATGAATGCCTTTGGTTTAAGAATACTGCCGTAAGCACGCTAGCAAAACTGTCTTCTGAGTCTGTGAAGAGAGGAAATTTGGGGGGTTATGCTATACCTTGAAGTTTTCTGCTTGCTTAGTAAGTATAGCTTGATTCCCACATCTGAGATGTTGAAAAACAGTGAAATACTCAGATGTAATTGGGGGTGAAGGGTAAGACTTGTTAAGCAGCCTTTTTCTCTGTAAAGCAAGAGCATCAGTTATGGAGGGATCTATTGCACTGTTTAGAACACTGCTACAAGTAAATCATGCTTATAAGGAGCCTTGAGCGGCCAGAAGCGTGAACACAGTTAGTGAAATTGTTAATCTGTTCTCTTCTATGTACAGCATTATTCAGGAACATTGATAACCAAGGGGGTCCCTAGCCATCCAGAGCTGGTTTTGCAATGATTGTGTGCTGTTTCACCTTTACTTACTGGAATGTTTAAAGTCAGGAACAAAATTTTCACGTAGAGGTGTTCAAATTGCCACACTTGCACTGAAACACTGAGTAGGTTGTTCCCTGCAGAGGTGCTGAGCCACTGCAGCTCCAGCTGATGGCAACAGGAATTACCAATAGTTCAACGCTTCAGAAGCTACTGAAGGACTTGCAAGCAGATGTAGGTGTCTGCCTCTAGGCAGTAAAGTTGAAAATGCTGGCCTGAATTTGTGTGGCAGAGGAACATGAATAAATAGCAGGAAATCAAGCAGGGCAGAGAGAGGAAGAGGTTCCTGATGGCTTCCCGATAGATGTAAATTTTATGGGAAATGAATGCTTTTTCCATAGCTGTCCTTATGGTGGCAAATTGGCAGATGTGAACTCCTGTGGCATTAAACCAGTAATGGTGACTTGATGCTCAGGAATTAAGAGTGTGGCTGGCGCATAGCTGGGTATTGCACTGGTCCGGTTTGATAGGCTTGTTCCACCCAGTAAATCGCAATTTTTGCCTCTGATTTCCCCCCACCTCCATCCACAATGGCTTAATCCTCCTCTTATTTAAGTTGGTGACAAAATTCTTGTTCTCCATATGCACAATAAAATTACTGAAGATGTACCCTTTCCTACCATTGTGTTATCCTGCCAGAACTGTTCTGATTGGGTTTGCAATCAGGGAGAGACTCCAACTTTTGGTCCCCTGTGTCAGACAGGACTGTCCCTGTTGAATTCACCTGGAGCACAAATCTGCAGGACAAACCTGTTGTTAGCCAGGAATGGAGCAGTTACGGTCTTGCGGGAGAGTGAACCTTTCTCACTGTTTCATCAAATGAAATGTGTGTGTAAAAAGGAGCAAAGCTCCTTACACTGAGACTGCCCTGATACTGCCCTGCTGGGGCTGTCGTGTGTGCCGGTACAGTCTCAAATACTAGCAAGATGGGGCTACCAGGAAATCTTGAGTTTTAGAGAGCGTTGTCTGCACCTAGCAAGTCTGTCTTATCTGATAGCGGGAGGGATTTCTGAGAGAGAAAGTGTATAGGTGAGCACTTGATAATATAATAGGCTTTGTGAAGCAGCAGGATCCTTAGAAATGACCTGGTATATGCCTTCATTATTTTCCTCCTCCTTTGTAAGCTAAGAGGTGAGCAGTTGGATGTATTGGGAGCACACGACGTTGATGCTTAGCATGGAGGCTGTCTGGCACTACACTGAAGTACAACAGAGCATTATTATTTCTATGCATAAATATGCAATAGTTACATTTTAAAGCCATAACTGAATGTACTTGGAAATCCTTATTCCATCTATTGCCTCTTTCTCTTCTCCCTGTCTTGTTTATTTTTTGCCTGTTGCTCTGCTTTACACATACAATTGCTTAATTCTCTCTGCATGCTTTTTTTTAGCGCATACAGCTGTGTGTCAGTCTGGACGTCAAACTTCTCTTACCTAGGGAAATACTTTGGTTCATGTACATCTGTTGCTTCCATCAATATAGTCTCCCTCTTCAAAGATCTTCAGGTTGTTTAAAAGGGAAGAGATATCTTCAAGCACTTTTCCAAATCTCCACTGCTAATTGAATACTCACTCAAGGAAGTATTAGGTAAATGAAAAAAGCGGTGCTATGGACATGGCAGTGTTCATGGGTGGTCAGGCACAGGGAATGCGTTAGTTGTTCTGTGGGGACATATTAGTGTTTGCTCTCTCCCCTCCTTGCTCTTGGGTGTGAGATGAGAATTAAGGCTGTTCAGCTAGAGACTTGATTCTTGTTGAATGTAAACAAGAAGCAATTTCCGATGGAAGATGAGCATTTCGGGAATACCAATGATACGGTTAATCTGTAGTTGACCTCTAACTCCAGTTAGTAGTTTTGGATGTTCCCTGGATATTGGTCCAGTTATATGCCTTTATTTTTTTGGGGTTGCCGATATCCCAGTTTCTACCTGGGAATCTGTGAATTTATGCTAATGTCAACCAGCAGCATTCAAGGTGCATCAAATCTCCACATACGCACGTAATTTGGCATCCTGGTTTTGAGCTGTGGGTTAATGCTTCAGGACCTTTCTCCACACCTGTGAAGTCTAGCTTAGCCACTTCTTTTTAAAGGGGCTTTTTTTTTTTTTTTAATGGCACGTGGTTACATTAAAACTTCATATGTTTATAGATATATCAGCAACAAGGCAGTCAGAAGATTTGACAATCAAAAATCCATGCAAATTTGGTGGCTTGGCGTAACAACAGATTCCTGCAGTTTGGTAAAAGTGTTGCAGGCAGCATTGCTTTCTCTGCTACTCCCTCACTTTTATGCCAGTGTCAGCAATTTCTGAGTTGTTGGTGGAAGATGGAGACTGGACACACAGAGACAATAAGGTACCTGCAGTCTCTGTGATTAACTGGATTTCTTTGTACTTGGTTCTTCTTTACTGATACACCAAGGCGCTGCTTCTCTTGCCTCCATGCTTGTTGAAATTGTCTGATGCCTAAAATATGTCCCTTTATGTGCAATCTCGCCTTTGGTTTTGTAACAAAAGGAGTTAACTTGGTCACAGTACATGGTCCACACTGTGGACTTCTGATCTATGTCTCACCTTTTTTTTCTTCTTCTAGCAGCAAAGGCAGCTGATATTATTTGAGTTGGTAATAGTATCTGAAGCATTCCTGGAAATATCTGATAAGTTCCATCATTCTTTTGATAAGGGAGCGAGGCACAGAAAAACAGAGCTTAGTGTAAAGTTTATTAAATGGCAGAGCACGTTTAATCTTCCCACCCCGCACATTCAAGCCAGAATTCAGCATTTGTCATCAACAGTGTCCCCGGCAGCATTACTAAAAAAGGATTTGTCTTCGCCACAGCAGGTTGGTTTTTTTTCTTTCTCAGATGGACACAATGGGTTGTTTGTTCTTTCTCCTTGGGCAGCTGAATAATATGTGCACAAACCCACCTACCTCTGTGCTTCAAAATCATGAAAATCAGCAAGTTGCACAGCTACCCGTTTTGACAGTATGGTAGCATGTTGTCAGCACTAATATTCATTAATATGCATTGGCAACTGCTTGTGTTTTGAAATGAAGTATTCTACTATTCCCAATAAAATGACAGATGAACGTAAAGAACTTGCATCTTGAGGGCCAGGTATATGAACACTTAGAGCATGTACATAAGCTCTTACATACCCAGTGTTGAGTACTTCTCTCCTTATCTCTTCCCTGTGCCTTGGCACTTCAGTGCACTTTATTTTAATGAATTTTAAGCATGATTGCAAACTTCACGAGAGCTGAATTAAAGTCCCAGATAGATAGGTTGTCATAAACCCCTGCCCAGGTCGTAGTAGCAGTAGCGGAAGCCATAATGTATTACCCCCAACTGCATACATTTTATATTTTCTGGCTTTTCTCCATCATTTTAGTGTTTTACCCCATCTACTGAACTGTCTTATGAAAAGTAAAGTAAATTGGCTCCTTTACTGATGCTAGGTGGAAGACTTGCCTATGAAATATTGTGCTTCACCATAGCTGGTAAGCTCAGAGGACACCTGAGAGGTTGACGTGTTTCTTTTCTATTCTGATTTTCACTGGACAAAATATGTGGAAGAGGATTTTTCAGCAGCCAGCCCAAAATACTGCATCGAATTCATGTTGAAGCCATGAGCTGCCCCTAAGAGCCCTGTGTCTTAGTGCTGCCACTTCCATTAGATTTTTTTCCCTGTTACTTGCAGGTAAAGATCGAGGCTCATCCTGGCAGTTTGAACAACCATGTACACTCACATATGCATTTCTACTCATGTGGCTGTTTCAGTTTTCACTCTAGCTTTCTCAGACATGTTCTTTTTATCAAGGCAGAAATTGAAGGCAGTAATTTGCCTGCTCCTGCACTTGAGAGAAAAAAGCCTTTTCAGTCGTAGACATAAAGCCGGGGAGGAATGCAGGAGTGAGTGCCGCATTCTTATTTTGCAGGGACGTTTTCTTAGAGTAGAGGAGCTGGCCTTTTCCCAAGGGAACAAGGCTGCCCTTTGCATTCGCCCCTTGAGAACAAGAGCTCTCACTCACACACTAAAGCATTTTAAAATGGAAAAATATCTTTTGGGGCTTTCTTTTCTTCACTAAACCCACAGGACTTTGTTCCAGAGAACTCAGCACCTGTATGTGCATGCAGTTGTTTTTCCCACACTTGAGGTTCTCCTTTATATGCAAGTTTTGGACTTGATGTCAAAATCTGTGGTGTGTCCTAGGACAAAGATCAGCCAGGACAATGTCTCCTTTTGGCCCTAAAACCCCATCTTTGGAAGGCTGGCATTTGTGAAACTGAGTTGTGAGACTGTTTTTGTCTGTGAGGTACATAGCTTGAAAGATAAAGCCACTCTTAAGTGAAACCCCAAATAAATCTCCTTTGTTTCATCAGGTAGCAGAAGTAGATGCTGGCCTGTGTTGACAAAGCGGATTACTCTTGTAGCACCTGTGTAAGACATGGGGTGAAGCATGTCCTGTACTACGTGAAAACATTTTCTGTTGTTCCTTTGAGTTTCCTTGTCACTGCTGAGCACTTCTTGTATTGTGGTATTTTTCTATACAAAAGCTGTCTTTGTATGCCATAAACTGTGTAAGTTCTGTCTTCCCCAAATCCAGTGGGGTAACAAGATAAACTAGCAAGACTGATTTGGCTGATTCCTCACGATCAGTTGTACAAGTAATTCCTATAGGCTCAAATTTGCAATACTGCCCATGAGTGGTTCAGACGAGAGTGCACTTTCTTGGGAATGGGGTTTTCTGGGTTTTAGTAAAAGGCTGATTGGATAGAAAGATTGTTAGACTAGTAAAAACAGAGGGAGATTGTTATCGTTTCTATATTCATTAGTATGACTGCTGTATTTATGCAGATGTGAATTTATATAGGAGGATGTAAATGGTACCTAAGGTAGAGAAGTGACTTCTTTTCTTAGGACAATGAGTGAAATTTCCCTTAGCTCTCTTACCTGCTATGAAGGGGAATTTCTCATGACGAACATAGGTACTGAGAGAAAACTAGCTAGATTCAGTCATGTCTTTTATTTAAAGACAAAAATAAAACTGTCAGTCAGCTCCATAGCTTATATTTAGCATGTCCATTTAAAGATCTGCAGCTTGAGTATATCTGAAGCCGATGCAGAGGAATGAATAAGAAACCATAGCACAAATTAGTGCAGGATGACATTCTGTTCCATGTGTAGCATGAAAGCGTTTGGCACCACAAGCTCATTTTGATCTCACTTGTTGTGTCTTCTGCCTCCTACCAGCCTGGAAGAGAGCTGGAGCTGTGCCTTAGCCAGATTAACTCAACATGAATGATTTCTGGTTTACTGAGAGTTTATCGAACTTATTTAACTTTGGTGACAGCAAGGATTGCTTAGATGGGGTTTCCCCCCAGCCTGCTATCAGTGTTCAGTGATTCACTGGGTCTAGAAATGATAACAGCTCCTAGTGAAGTCACTTCTCATCTTGCTGGGACAGAGACCTTAGGGTATGGCAGCACCTTGGGTGGGAAGCAGAAGTTCCCCACACTTACAGGGTGAAACTAGGTACTGCATACGCAAAGGGACTTCATTTTGAGATGTGATTACTCATACGGGTTTCCAGAGGTCCTGAGTCCTTTTCCATTTCCTCAGAAGGGGCCGATGCTTTGGAAACCTTATAGTCTGCACTGTTAGCAACCCTGCCCACCTTCAAAAGTCCAGCCACTGGGTGTTAGTTTGGAAATTGGCTGGCTGGCAAGTAACTGTGGAAAAGTGCTGCTGTCAGTGAGGCAGAAACAGCTCTAAGTTGATTTTCCCCTTATATCAATGACTAAACATACCTTTCCCCAGTCTAATTTCTGGGAGGTTCTCCTCAAGCCTTGTTTGCTCAGTGGCTTATAGCTAATGCGCAACGCTGAAACCTGAAATTAACTCAGCCACGTCAGGGTAAACAGATGGCCATTTCTAAGGAGAAGATATTAAGCACTCTGTACAGGTTTTGCAGCGTGGTGAAAATCCAGGTAACGGAAACAGCCAAAAGTGAAGGGTGAATTATATTGGATTCCTGAGTCATCAGCTATTGATGCAGAAGATCCTGCTACCTACGCTTTTGTGGTGATGCTGCTAAGTAGCATTTCCAGCCCTCTGGGCAATGACATCAAAGGATAGCGAAGATAAAAACAGACCACTGTTGACTTTGAGAGAAATGTTATATTTATACAGGCAGATGTTGAGGTAACTGAAAACTTTTAGACTGCTTTAATGAAAGTTTGCCAGCCCTCAACCTTCAAAAACTCATACTCAGGCTTGCTTTTTCTCCTCCAAAATCACAGAGCAGGCTTTGGGTGCCCCTGCTCTTTGGAGAGCTTTTTCCAAACTGAACGAGGAGCTCCAGGAGGGAAGCTAGGCCTACTGTGACCTGGCAGGGCAGGAGGATTGGCTGAGCCCTGTCCTTTGCCAGAGATGCCCCTCAGTCATGACAACCTCCCCAGAGCAAGCACAGAGATAGAGCCTATTTCTTATGTGGACATCCAGCGTAGGCTGCTGGGTTTGAGTCACATCTGGTGCCCATCTGGGGTGGTGGCATCAATGTATTTGTGTCCCCAGGTCAGGCACTGGAACGGCTCTTTCCCACAAGTGCAGCAGTCCATGGGCTCTTAGCTCAGCTGGAGAAACCACTGGATTTTCCAACCCCTTCAGGCACTTGATATAAAGAAACACCACAGCTTCATGTGGGATTTCTAAAACAACTAGGACTCTGCCTCGCAAAGCATGCCCAGGCTGCACATCTCTGATGAAAATGAGCAACCAAACTAGCAAAGCTGGTTTCCTCTTGCTTTCTCTTGGAACGAGACTCTCTGGAGTCTAGCACGGTGTGAGCTCTGAGGTTTCCTGCGGTCAGAACGTGCCCCTTGTGGATTCTTTGCTGTCTAATAAGGTTTGTGCTTGCATTATGGCTTTTCCCTCAGCGCTGCTGCAGACAGGCTTTCCTCTTTTATCTAGCACCCACTTTAATGAGCTTTATATCAATTTAGTAACTTTGAAATCTCCCAAATCTGACATTTAAGAGAAATTAGCTAATAGGTCAAAAACTTACATGGAAGGGACAAGTGACATAGTGTGTTTGCATTAAAACTGCCTTTCTCTTTAAAAGTAGGCCCAAAATAAGGGATCTGTCAGTACTTATTTCCCATGTCTTCCCTGCCCTATCTTTGGGAAGAGAGTGATCTCTTCCATGCTCTGCTTGTTGCTGAGCAATTGAACAGCAAGAAAAAAAAGCATCTTAATAAGATCTTAGTTCCTTCAGTAGGTCACTGCTCCTCCTCCATGCCAGGCAGCTTCAGTGACTCATGGCATGGCCCCGTCTACCTGCAAGGCAGCTCCCCTGCTCACAGCCATGTCACTGCTCTTGATGGCTGCCGTGTAACTGGAGGAACATCTAGATGTGTGACCCTGCATCATGCTTCATCTGCTAGAGCGCATGCACAATTTCTCCAAATGCCTCCTGGGCATCTCAACCCTCTATTGAGGTTAAACAGTGAAATGTAGTTATGGGGAAGACAGCAATTAAAAATTCACATTCCCAAAACATTCATGTTGCTGTGTCAGATCTGCAGGAGACAGCAGTGCATAGACATACCTACTAGTCTTCTCACAGCTCCATCATGGACCAGACTCTTGATCCCGCACTAACAGTGAATAGCACCTAAATCCATGGGTGAAATTGCTGTTTGTGGTGCAAAATGCTGTTTGGACTCTCTAATGTGATAGGAATTGACTGCTTTGTATGTCAGAGGATCATTCTGCAATTTGTGGAAGTACTCATTTTAGCAAAGGAGCAAAAGGCAAAATGGCAAAGAACATGCTGGCAAATAAATGAATGGTAACTTTCCCTCTGTTGGATTTATTCAGTTCTTTGAGATATAAATGTATTCTTGATGGCCAGAGAAATCAGTCATTCTGCATTAGGAAGCTTGATTGATGTCTTCAGCAGGCCTTTATGAAGGGCTGTGGAAGTGGATCTGAAATAACCTACAAGGGAAAATGCAATGTGGTCTAGTTCATTTAGTACACAACTGCTCAATTATGTTTTTGTTAGCTTTGCTTTTGTTGCTGCTTAAGGAAATTGTAATTGTACAGATGTATGAAAATAAGTTACTTCATCCCCCAAAACACCCCTTGTGTGACGTTCATCCCCCTCAAACTACTGTGACTTGCACCACATCTGAATTTTAACTGTTGTATTGTTGTGTTTCAAGTTGATATCTCTCTTGCTGTGACAAGATCAGATGTGTTTAATTATGGAACAGGATCCTGCTGAGGTGTACAGATAGTGCTTGCACCAAGGACATTGCATCTGAAGTCTGTGGCTGCTCATCTTCCTTAGCAGCCTCTGTAGTCTGCGGAACTTCTCATCCCCCCAGTGAAGGTGGAGGGGAAGGGCGGGCTTGCTTGCCGGGGCTTAAGCAGTGGGAGAAGGTACATCAGGGTGGGGCAGAAAAGACCAGAATTGTGTATTGAGCTATCCTGGATCAAGAAGAATAGCCAATGCTCTAGATTTGGACTAAGATGGGCATAGTGGAGTCTGAGGTCTTATCTATGGTAATATAGGCACATTAATGCAGTATCTTGAACTGGAATAATGAAGAAGACTCTCAGCTTGGGAACTGGGCACGCCATCATAGCTGTGGAGAAGGCTGTTTTGTTCCTAACCTTCCAGTGGGATTTGAGTCTTGGCACTGAGTGAAGAAAAGCTTGTGCAATAACCAGTGGGTTTCCTAGCACCTTTTCTGTTGCTCCCCCTCTTGATTTGTAACAGCCTCTAAGATCAGAGGTTCATTTATGATTGTTTTCTGTTCTTTGAGCAGCTTCCACCCCCTCACTCTTTGTCTGATCAAAAAGCCCATGTTGTTTACTTACTGACATAGGTCAACGACGGCAGGAAAAAAATGGTGACTAAGCCAATTAATTGCTGCCAGAACAAAGCCTGCAGACTGTATCTCAAAGCATGAACTTGACAGTAAAGCCTTGGGCTCAGCAAAACAGAAGTTGTCCATATTGAAAGAGAGTTCTACCCTTCCCAGAGCGTCCTGCATCCTCTGTTCCCCACAGCAGTGAAATCCTGGTTCCAGCCTGTTTTCTTACAAATCTTCCAAGTGGTATCCAAGACAGGCAGCATGTTTTCACAGAAGCCTCCTGAAACTGCTGCTGGAGGTGTCTGGTTACTGGAGGCCAGATCCTGCTGGAGACCTGTGCATCAGGTCAGAGCAAATTAAGTGTAGATCCCTAGTCATGCTCAAAAAAACCCTATTCATATTCATCCTCTGTACAGGACTGAATTTTATTTTTCAGGTCATTACTTCCTTTTCCAGCTTTTATGCCATTATTTGGATTGATCTGTGGATGAGGAAGTCAGGGTGCTGGTGGTTTGGGTCAGATCCTGCTGTCCTGTGGGATCGTGCTGCTTTCTCATCTCCTCATTGCTTTCTCACTGCGTAGAGTGTGCAGGCAGCAAAACCTGGTGGTTTTATTCCTGTTTCTTTCTGCTGTGAAAAAAAAACCGAAGTCTTGGCTTGAAAGCAAAGTCTTGTATATTGCCGAAGGCTGTGCTCCCTTTATCGTCAGCACAGGTTAAAAATGTTCTTTAACTGTTACGAACTGTTTATTCTACTCGAGGACTTGCTGGAAGAACACTGTTCAGACCTGTCTGGGCTGTGTGAGGCCAGAGAGAATTAGTACTTTTGTGCTTTGTCCTGTGAAACTGAGATGCAATAAAACCTGATATTGGTACTTTCTTTAGAAAGTGCTTTGAGGTCTACTTGTGAAAAGCAGCGAAATGGAGCCAGGTGGAATTGTGCCTTTCTAAGAGTCTTTTCTTCTTTTGTTCCTTGACAACAGTAATTTAGCGGTTCTCTATCAGGTCCACTCACAGCCTAGCAATAGCTTGTGTTCTCTAGTTCTTATTCCACTTTTGATTGTCTTAGTTCAACATTGTGCTTAGGTTTTTTTACCTTCCTTGAGGATATTCAAGTGTTTTCTGTCACCTAAGTATGTTTTTAAGAGAGAGCTTTCTGATGGTGCTAATCCCAGGTGTTTGGTAGCTCTGGAGAAGGGGGGATTGTGTGAGTCAGGCTATGAGCTTTCATTGATATATCTGCATATTGCGTTATACTACCCAAAATCCAGGGCTGCATCTCACCTGATTTTTTTTGTCATTTATCCTGATTTTGGTTCCTCAGTAGAAAAAACTTTTCATCAAACTCTTCAGGAAGCATTAAGCAAAATTTAGCTTTTTCACGCAGATGAACAAATAAGCCTTTGGCTTATGGTCATGCTTGGAAGCGTTTTGAAATACCATTGGCAGAAAGTACTCATGCTGATGATGAATGAGAAGGCTTACCTGCATCTGTAAAGCGTGTTTTAAATCATGATTTGAGTGGAAATGGATCCTTAACATACATCAAGCATATCCCTCTGTTCACAGGACTGTGCTTTCCCTTAGATCTATAGATACTTACATTCTACACAGGTCTGTTATCCTGGAATCTTATATTGCTGAAGTACTCAAATTATAGAATAAGTGCAGAACTGAGGTGACAAAGAGCCTTTTCTATTAATGGCTCAGCTTACAGAGATTTTGACTTGTTTCCTTACCAAGTTGGACACTGTTGATGTCACAGACGAGCTCTTGGGCATCTGAGCCTGTTGCATTTTTCCACAGCAGGGGGACTGTCCCTTTGAAGGTTTTCAGCCCAGCCAGCGTGGTATGAGCGCACAGGTGTCACAGGTGCTTGAAGTGTCTCAGGACCACTCTGGAGGTGTCTCATCTTCCCTTTTTGAGTCATCTGATGGTTTAAACTCCTTTATTGATGAAAATGTCAACATCCGACGGTGGATTTTGTGTTGTGTCCATTTGGAAGGAAGAATGAAGTCAGGAGCAGCTGCCTAGGATGGAGGGGATATTGGTATTGCCCAACCTTAACCTTGCTTGTTTTCGGTGGGCCTCAACGCAACTGCACACAGAGGAAGATCCAAGACTATTACTCACTAAGCTCTCATACTTTGGAGGTGTCTTTTGGTGATGTGGCCTTGTATTGTTCTGAGAGTATTTATTCTTCCCCAAGCCCTTACAAGAGGAAGATTGTGTAGTTTTGCTACGTTTTTTTAATCCCAGCTAGTGATTTCACAATTTTAATTTTCTGTAAATCTTTGACAGCTGTTATTTTGGTGCTTTATTTTTTTTTCAATCTAAGTATTAACTTATCCTGCACAGCACTTGGTGAGGACAGGACGCAAATAGATGGTTACAGCCTGTTGGGTCTTCATAAGGCCTGTCTGTTTTGCAATCTTTGGCTGTTTCCAGAGAACATGTTTATGGATGCTGTCGGTTACTGAAACATCTCCTCTTTCCTTTTCTGTTCTTCTCCTCCTCTGTGGGGAAGCAGGGAATGAACAATGCAGTAAAACATAAACTGAAACGGTGATTAGAATTTCATACAAAGTGGTATTTAAAATGGGTCTGCACTTGATTCATCTACATTTTAAAGCAAAGAGGGTAAGGCAGGGGAAAATCTGTTAGTTAAAGTATTGAAGCCTGCCTGGGGGCACAGCATTTCCTTTCACTTCCAAAATGCCTATCCAGTCTGAGACAATTGGAAATGGAAAGATGTTGTCTGTGCCCTCAGGCTCTCACTTAGAACTACCTTAACTTCTTGCTACATCTGCTTGTGGAAAGGTTTTCTCAGCATGCTAAATGCATTGTATTTGTTCCCATAGACTTTAAATGCCTCTTTAAAACATAGGCAGACTACTGTCATCTAGATGCTTTTTAATTTGACTAATATGACAGCTAACACTGATCTTTGGTAGCTGGAACCTCTAAACCATTGCTAAAATGATGACTTTTTTCCTGATAACATTCTGTCTTATTCCCCAGCACAGTTCATCTTGTCTAAAAAAACTACAAATTTAGTAACTGTGAGAGCTATGCCAGAAGAGGACGTGTCTTGATAACAGGCTTTACCTGGCTTTTGGCTCGCGCTTCCCTTTTACCCGTCCTGACATATGGGCTCGGAGGTATGCATTTGAGAATCAGGATTTGAAAAGTGGATTTGTCTGTGATTGTATTGGAGGCAGTGGGCTCTGATTGACCTTAGCCAGACAGCCAGCTTGGCTTAGTGCTGGTAATTCTGTCTTCTCCACCCTGGGAAAGGGCTGACAAATTTCCCACAAAGTGGTAAGTCAGTATGAAGAGTCCTTCTAGGATACATGCATAGAAGGACTGAGAGGGTGCAGTAACACAGAGAGGGCTTTGCTCTGGGACTGCCTCTGTTTGGGGCTGTTTGACCATCAGACCAGTTACCTGAAGGGTGGCAGGTGGTCAGAGATTGCTAGAATTGCAAAAGTACTTCCTAAACGAAAAAAAAAAGGATTGAGACCTGCAGGGTTTTATTTCATGCTGTATCTTCCTGTCTTACCCTTGCTTTGAGCCATGCTGTCCTTTGGAATACAAGGTTGGTCAAAGCAAAGAGCCGTCTTGCCTGGCGCTGTGTCTCCCATAGCATTGATTGTGCTGCTCAGGGAAGTGAAACGGGGCCTGTGTACGTGCCCTGGGGCGTCCTCCCAGAGCCAGAAGTGTCAGAAATGTCCTAAAGGCAAGATTTCCCCAGGGGGCAGCATGTTCACCAGTAAACTCTTCTTCCTCGAACCCATCTTTTCCCTGCGCATACTGGCTTTTGTGTTATTATCTCACCATCCCTCTCTCATGTATGTACACTATCACGTAGGTTTTTAAATGGAAAACTTGTGCTATCAGATCACTACATTGTGTGCCCCACTTTCACACATTATGAGACAGTGAATTATTCTTTAATCACCTTTCTATAATAACTTCTCCCATAATCCTACACTGAGCCCTCACTTCTTGCAGTTGAACAGTTCTCATCTGTTCAGTTTTCCACACCCTTGTTCCCTTGTCTGTGTTTCTCCCAACTGAATTCCAACCCATTTGGTAGCCTCGGGATGGTTTGATCATGAAGTACTTGGCAGCTGGGTATGTGCTGGTAATGAGATGTTCTTGCCTCCCTACCCGGTTACTCCTGTTCTCTCAGCTTCTCTGAAAGTCTTGACCCTTTCGGAGAACAGCTCATGGTGACTCTAAAATCTCTTTCCTGAGTGGTAATAGCTCATTTATAGCCTGTCATTCTTCATTCAGAATTTAAATTATTTTCCCCCAGTATGCCTTAATTTCCATTTATTGACTTTGTATTTCACCTGCCATCTTATTACTCAGTCACCAGGCATTATAAGATCTTTGGGTGGAAATTGAGTTTATGAATGCTTGGCTCTAAGCAGCTGTTTTCTCGTCACCCAGCAAACTTAACAGCCTTACAAAACAGTGTTCGTAATAGACGCTTTTGTTTCACATGCTCTCTAAAAATGTCTGAGCCTCGTTGTGCTAGGTGCTGTACAGACAGCACGAGAGAGTTCTTGTGCTGAAAGTTTGAAAGGATCAAAAGCCAAATGTGATGGCACTGCAGGTACAGTGCAGCCAGTTAAAGTAGCCAACAAACATATCCAAAGCTGCAGAACACAGTGAGGGAATTAGTAACTCCATTAATTTCTGGAGACTTCTGGAGTATTCATGTGAGGCCCTGATTCGAGCTGCTTTTGATCTTGTTTGGCACCTTTCACACTGGTGGCCCTATTGAGCGGCTGTAATGTTCCTTCAGAGTGACCGAGCAACAACAAATGTCTATGGGATTGTGGAAGATTGGCCACGACCCTGTTTTTGACCCTAACAGTGACCCACTCTGCATTATCAGTATCCTGGCTTCTTCAGGAGCTCTGGGTTTTGTTTTGGGTGTTAATCTGGCAGCTGGGTTTCAGGGGCAATATTCAGAGACTACAGGATTCAATCTGAGCCATGTAATGCTCAATTGCTGAATAATTTCTCGTGTTTTTCTTGGATCTGGTAGGCCTGGGAGGAAGTTTGATGCTTCTACCTTTAGTGTGGGCTCTTCCTTCACAGCCTGAAGAGACCGATTTAGAAAGAGTGTTTTGGAAGAGCATTGTTAAAAATAATACTGGCTGGCATTTTCCAGGCTGAAATTTTGTGGGTTGTCAGTATTGACTTGCTTTTTTTAAAAAAAAAATAAAATTCTTGAAATGCTTTTTCCCCTTTGCTTATGTGTATAGGGAACTTTATCCAAAAACCCGAAGAATTGGCATAAGAGCTCCTTCCTTTTGCTTCATTAGCAAAGGAAGCAAATGAAGCTTCCTTTCAGTCCCTCTGAGTGTGGTAGATTCGGTAAACACCTTAACTACAGCTTTTTGGAAAGCTGGCTACAGGCACATCTACCACGTTATTTTGCTCATAATGTCAGCTAGAATATGCAGAAATACTGCTTTTCTTGTTCATCATTGGGCTAGTTAATACCCGTGTTGGGTAGAACCCAAAAGCAGAGCCTGGGAGAATGAGAGGAGTCAAAGGTAGCTTTTCCTGTAAATGTGTCCTTAATTCATACAAGAAACTAAACCCACTCTCTGTGCTTGAGGGAAAGTTGATGAAAGTAAATTTTTTTTTTATTTTTTATTCAGGCTCAACAATGGCTCTTAAATCGTTAACGTGCATTAAATTTGGGTTTGACATGCAGGCTCACAGACAGCTCAGATGGAGTTATAAGGTGGGGTTTTGGACCCACTTGCAAACGGAAGGTCTTTGAAAATGAGGAGGACTGAAATGTGTTTCTCCTGCCGCTCTGTTTCGATGGAGTACGGCTTGCTCTCTCTCCTCCTCCCCCTTCAATCCCCCTGCCACACATGTTCTCAATTACTGCCTGCATTGAAGCTGCAAATATTTCTTGTGCATCTAGCTTTCTATATTGAGCTCTGGAAATACATTTTAGTAATTTGTGGGAGAACTATTATGTCCCATGCTGGGAAAATTGTGTTTATGGTTCCTGCAGGGAAACAAGTTCATCAATTCCAGTCCACAACAGTTTTGCTGTTTCTTCCTCCTTCCTTTGTATCTTGGAGCAATATCGTAAGAACCTCTTGCCCCTGTTGGGTTGAACCTGGGTTTCTTCCGTCTTTGAAATAAAAAGCATGTGCTCTGCAGCCTGTGTTTTTCAGTGTTGTCCACAAAATATAATCATTGGGTTTTGGCTGAACACAATAACAGCTACTATGTACCCCAAATATTTGGGTTTGGATGTGCAGGAGCACTGCACTTACGAAAACTTGATTGTATTTTATTGTTGGTAGGATTTCAAAGTCAATATTCTGCAGCAGAGGGCATTAAAGGAGTAATATAAGAGAGAATCCAACTTGCCAGTACTGGTGTGTGGTGCCTGATTTGGAAGGGGGAAGGAAACGGCTTACTCTTCGTCACAGCATTTGCATTGTCCTCATAGGATAATTCTCCTGGATCCAGTTGGTAAAATGCACTCACAAGCCTTTGTTATACATTAAATCATTTTGTTTTCAACTGTAAACCTTAGGTCCCCCACCCACATCTGTAACGTGTTTCTTAGTTCAGTTTCTGATTTATAGAAGATAATTTTGTGGCTAAGGAACATTCTGTATTGTACTCCACCTCTCTTTCTTGTGCTGAAAGTAAGTTCAGCTCTGACAGTGATCAGCGGATACTGTTACTGCTGTAAAGAAAAAGTTTTTAAAGCACAGTTACCTTCTGCTTAAATAAATGATGGGCTATTTCAAATGGAAAGAATTGCTTTTGCATTTCTCGTGTGGATAAGCTGGATCGCAATAGATGGGCTTTTAGGAGTGCTGGCAGGCTGGGATAGCAAAGAGAGAAGCGGAAAAGGTGTGTCTGGATCAATTAGTTAACTGTTAGATAATAAATGAATCCTTTTCCAATGCACACAAACTAAGCTTCCTTTTCATTTACTGCTCTAACTTCCCCTTCAGAGATTTGATTACAGCATTCTCTCCCAAAGCAAAGAGCTCTTGCCATTTTGACGTAAACACTCATTGACCCTCTATGGAGATTTGAAAAATTACTTTCCTGTCATTAACGATGATAAAACTGTAAACAATATTGTTAAAGGTGCTTTGGGGGGGCATCAAACCTAAAGGAACAAATTAAAGGACTTCAATAAGAAGTGATGTGCACTTTTACCGTTGTCCTCAAAGAGAATTAGTACAGGCAGCACTGCACTGCATCAGATAGTAGTTTCATCTTTGCAAATAACTTTACGATTTTTGCAAGTTTGGAAATTCAAACGATTTTGCTATTGCTTTGTTTCTGATACGTTGGTTAAAAAAAAAAAAAAGCAGGAGGAAGAACAGCAATGAAACATGAGCAAAGTGATGCCTGAGATGCTCATTTAGTTCCCATTAGCACAATAGATGAGAATATGATGAGATTTGGGTTGGTTTTACATCCCCATACTTCTCAACAGGGATGGCTTTAGACCTGTATCACGAATGAAAGCTGAGTCATAAGCTGGCCCATAAGAGCAGTGTGGAGCAAGGTGTTGATTAGAGTCTCTGGAGCTAGTAACATAACTCTGGCAGTTTTGGTGTGGGTTGTTTTTTGTTGGTTTGTTTTTTTTAAAGGGGATAATAGTCTTGTCTCATTTTCGTGTTTGTAAATCCAAGGGCATTGCAATCTAAATTAGTGGACTAAAATAATTCCTGATGTAATTAATGGGTTTGCCTAACGGGAAGAGAGCTTTCCTTTCTACTATGTAGACTTAGGTCAGTAGCAATGGCCACAGTCTCCCCTGCTCTCCTCCTTGCACACGGCAATGTGCCTGCAGCCTTTGGGACTGGATGCTGTAACCCAGGAGGTGTGTTACTGCCTGCCTTTGCACTGGGAAAGAGCCGATCCCATCCCACCAGGCATGGAGGCTGGAAACGGAACCAGTCTCAGGGTCCTTTCACTTCCAAACCAGGATCTGGCTTAGTGATTACAGCCTGTTTTGTGACTGTCCTCATGTAGTTGGCTGTAATCACTGAAGGAACATGTTATGCAAGACTACTTTATCTTTTGAATATTTCTGTTATTGGCTGCTCTCATGTCTCTTGGGTCTGAGGGCTGTGGTACCATTCACACTGCTAGGGTCTTAGTCCCTTCTCACAGTTGTTCCTAATAAAAATTTTTGGGAGGGGCAGGAGGGGGAAAATCTGTTTAAATACAGGTTTTAGGTTAACAGAGCACAGAGGCCCTGCGGGCAGTTTTCTGTTCTCCCTCAAGTGCTCTGGGCTGAGAGCGGGCATCCTCGCTCTTCCTGCGTGTTAATGGTTATTATGGTTCCCACTAATGATTACAGTAGGGCAGCGTAGCATGGGCAAGCACCTTGGTGGTGCTTAGTACAGCCATGGCCGGTCCATGTTCGAGGCTCTTGATATCCCTGATGCTGGTGGTGCCATGCTGCTTTGGCTCCTGGAGAGACCTGCTTCCTGCTGTGGGCAGAGATGTGGGTCTGGCATCTTCTGTTGTGCTGTGGCTTACCTTCTGCCTTTGCATGACTTCTGTTCATTTAATCTAGCGCCAGACCTCCAAGTATTTCCCTTTGACGTAAAGAGTGGCGAGTAATTTTATTTTTTTTACCAGTCTCCTGGCTTTGTGGGACTGCACAACTGCCTGGTAGTCCTCTGCAGCTCTGCACCGCCCCATCAGGAGGGGGTGCACCGGTTTTGCTTATATGTGCCAATAACCAGAAAGACATGAACTCATGAAAGACAGGATTCACTAAACTTCTTGGCTAAACTTCAATTAATTTCATCTTATATTGCAAGTAGAACTCCTTGAGTTGCAAGCAGGGCTGTAGTCAAGCTGAGGGAGGCTCGTTCTAGCGGAAGCTCAATATCAGCACTGACTTGCATTAACAGTTGGGGGGGAAAAACAGATCCTGGGAGCGCTTGTGATCTGGCAGGATGGCCTGCTAGATCAGGGATAGCATTGATGGGTTGTACCAGCCTTTGTTGCAAACATGCCTCAGTGCTTCTCCCGCAATGCAAACAGATTGTCGCGCTATCAGTATTTACTTAGAGCTATGTAAGACCGTCTGAATCAGTAGAAATTTATGCACCATTTGGTAAAAAGGGACAGCACAGGATGAATGCTGACTTGGGAAGAATTGAGTATCTGAGCTTGTCTCACACCTTGTGACTCTGGCAACAAGCACTCGCTGTGCACGGCTTTGCTCCGCGCCTGGCGGGTGTCACGGGGCTCCTCAGCCAGGGAGGGTCTCCAGGCAAGTCAGCTCCTGTTTCTTAAATACTCCTCAGAGGCTTGAGAGCAAGCCTTTTAAAGCTGGTTTTAATGTCAAGAAATAGAGCTGTGCTCAGTTTGCCTTGAGCTCTGTAGAACCAGAGCTGTAAAAAGGCTTTTGCCATTAACAACCTGTACTGACCCATGGCAGGTGCCCACTGCTCATCACCCAGATGCCAAACAGCTCTCAATGCGCACCAGTATGTTCCTGGGGTGAATAGCAGGTGTCCCACCAAAGACTCTGTTAAAGTGCCTATAGTTGTTAGCCAGGCACCCAGTTGCCACCACCTTGTACCATGCATCGAGAAATCCCACAGTGCGAGGGAAGCTGTGGTTTAACTTTGCCTGCTGCCTGCCCTTATCAGAGCAGCCTGGTGATTTTGACTTCTAGACAGGTGGGCAAAAATCAGCCAAAAACTATTATTCTTGCAGAACTTGAAGTTGCCAAATTTGTGTTATGAGAAAAATAGGAAATCCTTTTGAGTGAGAAGGAGTACCCATTATTGACTTTATGGCACTGTTTCCCTACAAACAAGCATGCTGATGTTTTCTATACAGTCAAGGGACTGTAGGATATATAGTTCACTCCGTGTTCACCCATGTGCTGATTAATTTTGGCTCAGAATTACTGTGTGATGACAGGAAAGAAAACTAGTACCTCACAGGCAGTATTAAGCAACAGCTCTCAAAAGTTTGTGAGAATAACAGAAGATGAACGAACTAGTAATTCTCCTCTGTGAATTCTCCTCCTCTACAGTGGTTAGAGCATGGAGAGATGTCTGCGCTCAAGCAGAAAAGCAGCTAGTTCTGACACCTAAGCTTTTGCCCATAATGAATCTAGAAAGTTCAAATAGTATGTGGGAAAGTTAAACCTAACCAAGTGTGTTCCTTTCCTCTCATTTCTCCTGCCTTACTCTGTTCCCTACTTAAGCAGATGATAAAAACGAGTTTTCCAAGATGCACTGTGCTGTGCAACTCATCTATGGCTGCAGAAGAGGAAGGTGGGCTCTGTTGTGGCTCACTTAATGTGATGGGATTCTTAAACCTGCTCCAACAGCAGCGTTCATAGTGCATGCAACGTCTGCAAGGCAGAGAGAGACCCCTGTGGTTCCAGGGTCAGCCTAAGTGAGGTGTATGTGGCAGTCATACATGCTGTGAAACACAGTACAGTTTCAAAGGCCTGAGAAGGGAGTGTAGGAGTGGAAACATGAACATATACCTATCTAAAGGCTGTTTTATTGTAGTCATTTTTTACCTTTAAGATCAGTGGAGGATCTTGTTCCTGTCTGTGACTCTGAACCATGACTGCTGGTTTATTCCATCCCCCTTGTTGTTTGTGGCACCAAGATAATCAAACATTTCTGAAGCAGAAGGCATTAACCAGTGAACACTCTTTACGGAATTAATATTTGAGGGGCTCAGTTATGTCAAAGTGGAATAGTGTCTTCAATGAAATATTTGTTGCTAGCATGAAATTTTTTATTTCAATTAAAACTAAAAGGAAGTGTTTCAACTTGAAACTACAAGAAATGATTTCCTGGTTTTGATTTATCAAGAATTTGTTCCCTCAACTGCTGTTGCCCCTTTTTGGGAAGGAAGATGACAGAGAAGACAAAAGAAAATGATGACTGAGAAGTAGAGGTGAGGTAATTCCATTTTACATTTTTTTAATTATTGGTTTAGGTCACTTCAGGAAAATTGGAATTATGTTGCTATAACTCATGCTTTTTTTAGACCAAGAGCTGCTTCCTCTGTGAGCACCAGATAGACGCGTTGTATCCACCAAGTCCTGATGAGTCCCAGTATCCAGTACTGCTAAATATCCAGTCAGAGTGCTAAAACATAAAGAATGATGCCCTGTGGTTGTGTGAAGTGAGGTGCAGCATGGGTGCAGATCTGCTGCAGGCTCCTGTCCTTGTGCTTTGCACCTTCGAGCACCTTTATCACTGAGGATGCTTACGTGGTGCCTTGCAGACTGGAGTCCCAAAGTGCAAGTGAGCCATTTGGAGGTAACTGGGTGACTTTCCTCAGCGTGTGGAAGGAAGGACTCTTGCCAGGTACCTGGCACTTGCATCATCTGGGCACTGGCCAGAGCAGTAAAGTTCAGATCCAGGTTTTTGACTGAGCCCCATTCACTAATATAAGTGGTGATGTTCCAAGTGAAAATTGCACAGCAGAGCTCACTTGAAATAATTTATGACCTGGGAAGAAAAATCTGTGCTAAGAATAACTTTTAATTACATTGAGTCAGTAAATTATTGTACAGATTCACGCTCAGGACAAGTCTTGGGTATAGAAGATATGTTAACATCCGTATGTCCACACCTAAAGTCACTGGTGTGTGTATTATTCTCATTGAGTTCACACAAAAAAATCTCTGTATTTAGCTCATTCAATGGACAAATAACAGATGAGCTCATTAACACTTGCATGGTCTTAAACTGCATTTCTATTTCTTGCAGTACGTCTCTGCTAAGCACCGCAGACTCTGCCTGCTGGCAGTTGTGCTGGGATGGGAAACCAGCGCCTCTGACATTCATCAGATGGAGTGGCTTAAATGAGGTGGTGGACTCAGACCTTTTCATCTCTCTTACATAGTTTCCTTCACTAAGCTAAGCTTTCCACTCCATTCCAGCCTGTAACATGCCTTAGTTTCTTCACATGGTGTATTTTCTTACTACTACTTCAGTGTAGTTTTGGCTTCTCTCTTCGCATTTGGCAAGAATTTATTTCTACACATAAGTCGAGATAAAACAGATTTTCTTACAGAATCTTCCTAAATACGATGGTGGAAGTCTGTTGAAGGGGGGAAAATAAACCAGCCAAGTTGCATGTTGCTTTCTAATTGTTTTTTTAGGAAGTATTAAAAAAATGCTGTCATGACAAATGAAGGAAAGATGCTTTAGTATCCCAAGTAACAGTTTTAGAATGCAATACTGCAAACATTGTGCTTTGACTAGTGAGAGCATCGTGACTTGGGCTTTGCTAGTCATACAAAATGAACTCCAAGTGTATGTTTATAGAAGCAAAAAAATATCTCCTGTGGTTATGTTGCAGGATAACTCTTGAATATTGTAGCTTTGTTTAATCTGCAGTTTGGGAAGTCTGGACTGACCAAGTCTGCTGCAGAAAAATAGAAATCATATCAGAATTACTAGTTGGTATTGTTTGAAGCTACTGTTAATCTTTCATTTGCAGCAGTAATTTGGTTTGCGTGGGTTCTTGTAGTCCAGGCCACATGGAACTGTTCTGATGAAGACTTCAACCACAGTTTGATACTGGTTTAATGAAGGCAAATACAGCAGACACCCAGCTGACATTTTTTTGAATAATCCTTGTTTATTTTTGCCATGTGTCCTGGCTTTATCAGTAAGCTGTACTTAAGATCAGTATCTTCTTTAGCACATCCACATCTATTTATTTATTTTCTGTACTGCAGGTCATCCTTTTTGTGTTTTGTCATGATTTCTGTTTCTTCAGGGTGCTGATCATTTTCCTATTATTCTGCTCCCAGTTGTCTCAAAGTCCAAATAAAGGCTTAGATAACTTCCCCAGCTACACAAAAGTAGCAAGGAGAGGGCTTGACTGGGTTAACTTTACACAATGTAATCTGTAGTTTAAACTGTCATTATTATTATTATGGATTAGAAAAGACCATCATGGTTATCGTGTTGGAAGTTTTGGCATAGCACAGGCTGTAGGACTTCCCTGAATTTATGTCTGTTCATGAATACTTGCTTTCCTTGGCCACAAATCTGTTAGTTTTGTTCGGTGTCGTTTTTGAAAATGATTAACTTTCTGTAATGAACCAAACTCTGCTATCACAGTGACTCTTTAGGCAGTCCCTGATTGTATTTGCTAATGTCTCCGTCCCAGATCTGAGCACAGCTAATGACCGGAATGTTACTGCTGTCCTTTGACCGTTTCTAACAGTGCTGTGACATCTTTAGTGTTTCCCTTGGTAGGAACAATAGTGTGGGGTTTGTTTAAACAGCTCGTGTGAACGGTAATGCTCTTTTTTACAGGGTAGCAGCCTTCTAATATCAGGCTGCAGAATTAAGTTACTTTAAGAAAGGTGAACCCGCCACTTTATGATCTGTGGGTGGAGTGGAAAGTCAATTGACACCTATTGCAAGGGGCTTTTTTTTGTCTGTGGAGTTCAGCTAAGCTGTGTTTTACCAGTCTCACCAAAGAGATGGCAAAGTGTTTTGGCTAACAAACAAATATGCTGTTTAGAAAACACCAGCCATTTCACTGTTTGCAATTTTCAGTGCCATTTGACTGTATAGTCTTGTAATTAGATAGTGTAAAGTACTTAACATGTTACACAAATATGTCAAAACGCATTAACAGCACAAGTGTTCTTTACTGCTTTCCTAAATACATTTCACAATATTTGTACTAGAATCCACCTCTTGTCATTATTTATAAAACTGCAAAGAAGTTAAGATCACCAAGAATTAGATGATTAGCATGAGACTGTCTTTCTGTACTAAGAATATATATTGTCATGATAATGTACAGAGTGAAGCATACAAATCCCTTCTCATCGAAAATCAGAAGACAGCCTGGAATAAAACCCAACAAATTATGTTTTTCATATTCACTCAGATCAACTTTCTGCTGCTGCTTCTTAATTCCCGTTGACTTCAGCTGCTTCTTTGCAAACTTTTGGGTTACCTCCAGACTTCGCATTTGAATGCCTTTTAGGCATTATGTTGCCTTTGAAAGGCGTTCTGCCATGGTTTCTGACTTGTGGGGAGGCCAGCTGCCCACCTGCTTCTGGGCAGGATCTTTTCCACAGAACAAACAGATTTGCAACACTTTACCCTGCCTAGGCAACAATTAGCTAAGTACTTTCCTTATAAAGAGAAGATAGGACTTGTGGCTTCCTTAAAGACCATCGTCTGTGCTGAACTTTCAGATGACCCATAGCAGTATTCCCACAAACATGTGCTGTATGTGACCCAGAGCCAAGGAAGTCGCATTCATTCCGGTGTTACTGCCTTTGTGATCTAGGCAGGCCTGGGCACCAAATGTCTTGAGGAGACACTTCTGGTGCGGACCTGCAAGTGAGGCCAACCAGTGCGCTTTCCTGCCTGCTTTCTTCTCCTGTGGAGACCTGAGTGCTGTTTGCAAACTGAAATGATGCTGTTGCTGCATCCCACACGTGCTTTCCTGCTCTGTGCAAGCTTGGGTATTACTTCCATACACAGCGTAAGCTTTGCAGTTTCAAAGATCTAATCTAATAATAGATTGGTCTACATTTGCTGCGTTGCCAGAAAAAGACATATGTTGTCAGGCAGTCGAAGTCAGCAACAGTGCTGAAGTGGAAATGTGCTGAAACACGAAGAAGGCAGAAATCCAGAAGAATCTATCTGAGGTTTGGCGATTAGGAAACTAAAAATATTGTCTTCTTACATATATGCTTTCCACACGTACTTAGAGAAATACTGTTTGCTTGATGTCTCTGCATGATTAAAGGGCAATTCTTTTCCTTTCTTGGCTTTGGTGTGATAATAGAAGATGCTGTTGGCATTTAGCTTATTGAGAACTGGTGTAAGAGGAAGGAGAAATGATTGGAATAACTTGAATGGAAGAGGCATGTGTACTATAGCACAGGAGAGAAATATGACATTGAATTCCTTCTGTCATTGATGATTCAAGACACAATTTTGGAGTTGCAATCACAGTGGAACAGATCTATGCCGAGGCACAGGTTTTAGGGTGAGTTTTGGCAGCATGCAAGGGTAAGAAAATTTTCCGTGCCATATTTTATCACACAATGTTTGCAATTCCAAGGGTTCATTTTTAGCTTTTCCCTGGGAAAAAGATCGCATCATTGGCTTGAACAAAGTGACTGTATACCACAAGAACCACCGGTCTTCTCTGTGCTGGTGAAAAGACTTTGCTTTTAAATTCAGATGGCTCTATGCTGCTGACCTTTTATAGAATTGCAGTGAGGTGGGGAGCGGAATTTGAGCTGGTATATGAAGATGTGAGGTTTTCACATGTGTTCTGAGCCAGCAATTATGGGATTTCATCTGTACATATCCCTTAAATTTCATCACTCTTAGATGCGTGCTAAGAAAAAACGGCATCTGTCATAATCATACTTTTTCTGTTGGGGTCAATGTCTGCACACAGATGTGTATTACTGTTATGGAACAAAACTTCTCCATAAATGCCATCACAGATCAGGAAAGATTTATTTTGGGTTTTTTTTTTTTTTTTTCAATATTAATGTTTCCTCCTTTAAGACCACTAGCTGACTCCCTAGTCAGCATGCAGGTGGCTTGCTGAGGTATAAGTAGCACAGAATTTTATTTCAGTGACTTCTCCAGGAAATGAATACTCGCAGGGGCCACCTGGAGCAGCATCCAAGAAGTCCTGTTTAGCCAGCTTGGATGACCCCTCTCACAGGTAGCATCCTTGTGCAGTTAAGAAGTGAGAGTAACAAATCTGGGCTGGTAGGTTTTCTGCTTCTCTTGGCACTATTCCTGGAGAGAGTTGAGTTAGTAAATGTGGCTGTCACAGTAGCTATTACCAGTGACACAAAATAATTAAGCTGTGGTTTCTGTTGTGGTGGGGCCACTTCTGTATTTCATAGTGATATGTCTGTACTAGGAGAGAGAGTGTCATACTTGATTGTCATGACGGATGCTTCCAGGAAAACAGGACGAGTCTCTAAAGGCAGGTTATCTAATACTTTCCATTTACATGAAATCCTGTTGGTTACATGGCAGATCACTAGTAGAGCTGCATGTTGTTTCTTCTGGTTTTTCTGATGAGGTGAGGGGGAGGACAGCAGCCATCTCATTTTTCACTCTGTTGTTTTTGGAGGGGATAGCTGCAATCTTTGTCCTTTTCAGCCAGTCAAAGGAATACTCAAGCTAGTTTTTAGTCTGATTCTCTAATCAAGTGAATGCTTCAATTTTTCGGTGTCTTGGGCCACCAGTGTGGAGTTCCTGACTTTCAGAAGTCCTGAAGACTTTGGGACACAAATGCTCAGCAGTGCAGAGAAGCCCTGGTAGTCCGTGGTTGCCAAGTCCTGCTGAACTGTGCTCCATGCAGGAATTATACTGTGAATACACTGTGAAATTTGGGAGCTTTAAGAACAGTCTTTCTTTTTCTGGTATTTAAAATCTTTTCTGTAGGTTGTCTTTTATAGTATTACAGTGTAACTGTGAAATCCTGCTCTGTGGTCCTTATAGACAGAGGCTCTTCCTCTTGCACCCAATTTAGCTTCCTAGAGGGAAAAATTCTCATGCGGCTTGGGCAGCAAACACAGTCCATGTGCTCGGGCGTGCTCCTGGAGGGGCCAGGAGCCCTGCATGGGTCAGGGAGCCGGCCAGCACTGTGCTGATGCTTGGCAAGTGTGTGCTCTGCTGAAGGTGAACATGAGCTTGCCAAATGTTGTGCAAACCTTCCTGCTGTTGCTGGGGTCCAACTGGAGAGAAGATGGAGAAAGTTGGGTTTTTTTGGGTGGGTTGTTTTTTTTTTTTTTTTAGATGTTGCTGTACATATGTTGGTGTGTCAGGGGAAAAAAAACTTTTCAGCTATATGTGGTATTAAACCTTAAGGCTGAGGCTTTTTTTGTTTGTGTGTCTACAGTGGAAGAATCCCATGTCACATTTGTTTTGTATCTCTTGTTAGAGGTGACATTGTGCTCGGTGCTGAATGAGATGGAGAGGCTGTGCTGCTCATGGCCCGCGGTGTCAAAAGATGAGCATAGAGCAAAAGAGCGGCAATAAGAGATTGGGGGGAGGTGGGAGCTTGACCTTGTGTTCACGTGTTCGATGGCACTGCCATTTGTCTCTTCACCTGGAGCTCCCCA
The DNA here is from genome assembly GCA_013398815.1 of Ibidorhyncha struthersii. Taxonomy (NCBI): domain Eukaryota; kingdom Metazoa; phylum Chordata; class Aves; order Charadriiformes; family Charadriidae; genus Ibidorhyncha; species Ibidorhyncha struthersii. Next base: position 697,390 of record VZSZ01008497.1, read on the forward strand.
GGGAAGGGAGGCATCTACTGAGGGAAGGGGCAGGAACCAGCAAAGGGGATTGGGATGCTGTCTGCTGGTGGGGAAAAGCCTCTGAAGCAGCAAGAAGAGATACTGGGGCTTGGTTGAGAGATTAGATGTCAAACCTTGACACGGCTAGAAACTTCAGTGGGCAAACAGGGAAGATGGGTGCATGTGTGAACCATGGGAAGGCTTTGGGAGGGCGTTGGAGTGATAAGTCGGTGAGAAAAGCCTTTTGTTCTGTGTCACTGCAATACAGCAGGTCCCGGGCTGTGATGGGAAGCCTTAAGGGATACAGTAATTAGGAAAAGTAACTAAGAGCTAAGTCATAAAAATAATAAGTGTTTTACCAGCTCCGTTGCATAGGCAGGCAGCAGGGAATGTGGGTTGCACAGTGTAAGTAGCTGAGCCAGGAATAAAATCCAGGTCTGTTAATGCCTCAGGCCTGTCCATAAACACCAGACCACGACTCTTTCCTCCAGCAGAGCTTGAGTGGGAAAGGACCTTTGTTTTTGGTGGAAGACCAGGCTCTGCTCAGTCCAGTGGCTAACCATGTTCTCCTGCTGTTTGTCTTTGCCAGGTGCAAGTTCTTCAGCCTCACGGAAACCCCAGAGGACTACACCATCATTGTGGATGAGGAGGGCTTCCTAGGTAAGTGTCGACGTGTGCCACTTCAGTATGCAACCTGGGGGTGGAGGAGGAAAACATGTCATCTCTTGCTGAGATTATAAACAAAGCGTTTGTAAAACAGGTCTGTTTGTCAGTGCTCGTAGTACAGCTATGAAAGGTGCTTTGATCACTTAAGCACACTGTTTCTGCTGCTGTGCTGTACAAGGTGTTTCACGTGGGGAATATGAATATATTTTAATGCCGGGAGAAAAGCACACACAAGTCTTAAAGAGCAGCTTAAGTGTATTTGAAAAAGCAAAACCATCTGCGTATCACTGTATTAAAATGAGCTGGCCTTTGTCCCCAAACCTCCGCAAGCACACCACATCTTGCGTCTCCAGCTTGTTCATCCAACCTCTCTCTTTAAGAGGAGATGAGTAGTTCGTATCATCCTCACAACCATCACAATGCTGTGGAGTTGCGAATCGGCTCCTTTGGCTCATCACTGAAAGCTGTGATTACACCTAGCTCTCTCCGTAATAAATGTGCCATCTTTGCCTGTGGTGGCTGAAGTTCTCTCTCTGCCAGTGTCAAAGGTGGAGTTGGCTGCGTGTCAGAGAAGGTGGTTGGCATGTGCTTGGGAGCTGCAGACACTTGGTGTTGGGCGAGTGCTGATGGAGAGAATGGTTTGGCTTTGTGGATGGAAATAGTTTGTAATAACATTTATCATGTGGGGAGGTTTTGTTTGTAGCAGTGCTATTGAGGTGATGGAATGAGGAAGTGTTGTGCAGCTATTATTATTTTTGTTCAATTCCTGCTTTCTGTGGTTGGAATTAAAAGTCTACACATTTTACCAGTTTGGAGAAAATTCATTAACACATGAAAAAAGAGGACTTCATTCCTGAATAGGAATTAACTGTTGGATAGCTACTTAGGACACTGTAATATTCAATGGTTTTGTAATATCCAAACCCTAAGGAGAAAATTAGAAACTATACCATCTTTATTTAGTACAGAGTCAAAGTTTTATAATCATTAGCATTGCTGAATTATTCCCCTTTCAGTTTCAGAAGTAGTCATAAACATATAATAGAATAAATTATTACATTTTAGAACACTACAATGGTGGCTAAACATTTTCATAAAATAATCACTAGGTTGAGAATAGGTGAATAGATCTTTACAGCTATTGTCATTTGTAATTTGGGAGTTGTGGGGTTTGATTGAAAGTGTATGTCACGTGTTCTGCTTTTGCTCCCAAAAGAGGTGGTGACATACAATTCTTCTGCCAGAATGTCCCTTGTTGCATTTTTTTCAGGGGGTATGTGTGCGGAAATTTTATTACTGCTATCGGTAGTATCAGCTTTTTTATAATTGGTGGTAGCTGGAGGAAATAGATTCAAATTTGTTTTCACCATAATAGTGGTATGCAAAGCCTCCCTCTAAGAGCTTAATTTCAAGACAGAAGTCACCAAAGGAGGAGAAAAGGTTTTTTCCCAAGGGCCACAGCACGTGGCTGAGCAAGAAACCCAGAGATTCCCATTCTGAGGAGGGAGTCTGCATCACTGAACCATGCTGTCCCTGCAGATTTGCCATGCTAGGAGCATGCTCATCTCCAGCATCACATCTGTGTCTGCAATATCCGTGGCACTCCTTTCTCTGCCCAGCTGGCACAAGGCAGATTCCTCAATTCAATCACTGGTGGCAAGTTTGGATTGCAACCACCCCTGTACAGCCTCTACCAGCCACGCTGCTATTAATCTCTCTGAAAATTATTCCAGCTTGAAAGAAAGGTAAGCTCAAGCAGGGGTTTTGCTCATCAGTAGTAGGAGGTTGTGTTGCACTGTGTGCACCACTGGTTGTACTTGGAGCAAATCCCACGTCTAGCCAGACCAGTGTCCTCGAGAAGCTGCGTGTCCCGCTGGTGCACCAGGTTATCTCTGTGAACCAGACAGTGCTGCACTTCAAAGCAGCAGTCCTCTCTCCTTGGACCCTTTTGACTTTGTTACCTTGGCTCACATACGCACATGAATTTACTGCTGATAGTTACAGTACCCGTGTAGCTTCTGTCGGGCTATAGTTTTGGCAGCATATAAGATCCCCCCCCCTTTTTTTTTTCCAAATATACCACGTGCAGTTGGGGTGTTAAAGCAGAGCTTTGCAGGAGAAAAGATCACCTTCCAGGCCACGCAGGGGAAGGAGGAGCATGCTAATGCCATCCTCAACTAAGGCAAGGCATGGAAGCCAGCTGCAAAACCCATCATGGGTAGTAGTGTCATGGAGCTGGCACCTTTATCAGCTTTTCTTTGCTAGTAATGGATGATCTGCTGGCAAGACTTGTGTGCTCTGCATCCTGCTCACTCTCCTAACCATGCCTTTTGGGTTTGTGTCCAGCCCATGTTCTTCTTTCTGAATTGTCACCACCACATCCAAAGCTTCCTCTCAGGGTTAGCCCTGACCGCAGTCTCCACTGTTCCTCCATCTCTGCTCCTCATTTCCACGTGCTGTAAGTTTTTCACGGTCTGGAGGAATTCAGAATCTGTCATCTAGGATGCGTCTGGCTACAAGTGTCTTGGGAGGAGGAATCTCACTTGGCCTTTGTATAGCTGTAATCAGCCCATGGACTTGAACAGGATTAACACCTGTAAGAACTGCAGTATCCCACCTTCTTGCAAAACATCACCAATCATGCCTGCCTCAAGTGGATCAGCTCCTTCTTGACCTGACTAGCCAAGTGCCAGCTTCAGCTCAAGAATAATGGGGTAAATTTTCACCTTAAGTGAGCGGTTCAGGTAGCAAGTGCAGCAGAAAGAAGTGACTTTTTTTTTTTTTCCTCTCACGGTAACTTTTGTTCTTCCAGTGCTAAACAAACTAGATGGGAGTCTCTGAAGGGCAGGCTTTTCTGTGTGGAAAATTAGGACCTTTCTTTCTCAAGCACCTATATGAATTTTGGTGTAGCAGCAGTGAAAAGACCGTCCTGTTAGCTGTCATCTCTCAAGTTAGCCAGGCCCCTTCCCCTTCATATCACAAACAGCACTGAAGGGAAAAGAATAAGCTGGAGAAATGCCGGCACTTTCAGCAATCCTTGAGGTTAACACTTCAAACATACTGACATGCAGTAATCATTCTTAACTGTTTTGTCAGAAAATAATCCTCAGGCTCATTTTCCTGAGAGTAGCAAGTGAGTCGGGCTGGTAAAGAAGTCATCATTTCCTCTCCCCAGAAAACATCTGCAGTGCAAAGCCGTAACCTGCTTAAGCATTCATCGTGCTGGAAGGGAACGGCTACAGCCTAATTCTTTGCTTTAATTCCCCAGTGGTGAGGTGGGGATTATATCTGCACAGAACCTTGTTTGTTCCAGTGGCCGTTTCTTGGGCTTTACCCTATTAGTGAGGAAGAACTTTATTCAGCAAATAGCACAGAGGGACAGTGCACAGAAAGCTCTTCTCCTGGATGATACTGAGATGAAATAGCAGAAGGAGTTTGGCCATGGGCTGTCCTGCATGAAGACAAGTGTCTCAGCTACTGGGGTGCTTGGACAGCCATGTAAAATCCTTGCGTTTATCACCTGCTGTGCAGCCAGCACGTGGCACAAAAGTCGAGTGGTTGCTGCTCCCTGAAATACAGGAATATTTGTTTGAGTTCAGTTTGGTTTTTTTCCCAAGGTTTGGCTGAAAGCAGGAGCTGCCTGTGTGTGGTGCAGATATACTGTAGCCCCTGCGCTCTCTGCATAGTTTGTCCCTTTTCCAAAGGGCAGCAAGGACAGACTCCCTCCATCCCTGGGCAGATGCACCAGCTTGCACCAGCAGAGCTTTTAGCCTGTCGTCTCACTGGTCCCAGTAGCCTCCATTCGTCAAAGGTTTTACCTTTCACGCACTGAAAGGAAAGCACATGCCAGCACACCTGGAGATAGCCATGCTCCATGTGCACCAGGAAGCAGCTGCTGACATTGCAATCCCATCCTGGAGATGCCATCTGAATAAAATAATGGGTTTTGGGGGGAAGATGGGGTAGCAACATTCCTCTAGCGGCACTTCCAACAGCTGTCGCATCACAGGTTCTGCACCATATACCCAGAGTCTTTTATTGGAGGTAAAGGAGAATTTTGGGTGTTTGATTTGTTTTCATTGTCCCTTTTCTGTTCCTGGTTTATCCAACTGCTTTGTCTATTCATCCTTTTTTTTCTCTTGGAAGTTCAATACTAGGTTTAGTGATAGCTCTGCTTGGGTAGCTTTCAGTGAAATGCCATCCGTCTAGCATCCCGTATTACAGCACTTCCCTAATTGCACAACACAGTGTGAAATGAAAAACAAACACTCTCCCTCAACCACCTTCATTCTCTACAAGCCTAATGAAGGAAGGGCCCATCCAGTGTCATCTATATAAGTTGGTTTGATTGCATGGAGGTGAGAGATGGCTACAGTTTACCTTCAGGTATTTCTTAGTTTCAGTATCTCTTGCATTCGCTTGAAACAAAGCTGAACTGCTTGATAAGAACCTTCCCAGAATCACCACCACTAGGACCAGGCTATGTGCTAAGAGAAAAGGAGCTCCTCTGTACTATCATTCCTATGGCGAGATAGTCAGTTTGCACCTAGAAGGTAACACGTTCTGCTTTTTGAGCTTCTGCCCTGTTTATCATGGAAAGAGTAGTCTCCCTTTTTGAGACCTCTTACAGGGCAGTGAGTGGAGTTGGAAGGCACCTTTCTCCCTTGGGGGAACAACACCTAGCCTGTTGCTGCCCCGACCTAGCCGCCTCTGTGACCTTGGCAGCTGTTAAGTTGCTGCATGAACATCTGCGTAAATAGGTTCTGTGACAGTCTGTCACCCAGGTGAAGCTGTCCGGAAGATGGAAGATTGTAAAGCAACATGTTGCTGCCATTTTCAAGGTGAGATCACTGCCTTCCCAGCCTTGGCACTTGGTGTCCCCTGCATGCAGCCTTTCTCTGTTGGCAGTGAACTTAAAAGGTATCAGAAAAGGGGAAAAGAAATCAAATGCTGGAGTCAAGGGAGGAGTGAATCCTTGTGATTTCCAAGTCGGTAAACATGCATATTCCAGTTTCAGGGGAACTGAGGGTGAGCAGAGGGAACGCATCACCTTCATGTAGTCTGGTCTTCTTTCTCCTAGAACTGGCAAGCTTGTTGCATGTAGGTCACTGCAGTCAGCAGACCTTAGGGTCCTGACTGGTCTCTTCTGGATTTGAACCAGAGAGGAAAGGCAATTTGAATTCAGTACTGAAGTAGTGGTGGGAAACATCTCCTCCTTTGGTGCAGGTGCCCTGTGTGAACATAGAGCAAGACTCTCAGTCTCCTCACACTGAGGTTCAGCTGCAAGATGGAGGTGGCAGTCCTTCCTTTAACCTTCTCTGGCTGCCTGATACAGCTAGCATCTGTTCTAAGGCAGAAATCCATGCGTTTACAGAGTTTCCAGAATGAGGAGGCTCCTAATCTCAGTTCATACCTCACAATAAATTGCCCAGTACATTAAGAATAATGGAACTATTTGAAAAATCTCAACTAGTTAGAGTGGCAGAGAGATTTTGTCAGAATTCATAAAATGTTGACCTCATTCTAATAAAAGGAAAGGATAAAAAGAAAAAAGCCCTCCTGCTGGCAGTGCTTTTTTTGATAACCATCATCCTCAGACAACCTGTTCCCTATCTGACCTTGGATCCAGGACCATCATCTGCTTTAGTACCACATTGAGTCCCTTTTACAATAACATCAAAATGGTAAATTGCTTTCAGTGTCCTCTCTCTCATCCTGTATATAAAATGGGAAAGAAATCAGCTTATAAATAAGTGCAAGCACAGAACCCATCTAGCTGGGAGCAATCTGTAACTTTATTTAAAGATACAGGGGGAAGCAAGCTAATAGATACATCTGTTTTTTTGAATATTTCTTCTATAACTATTTCTCCTTTAATTTTTTTATTGCCCAGTGACTAGGCTTTTGTATCTCAGGCACGGTAGCTTAATTTGCTTGCTGACATTTATAGTGCTGAATTCCTTCCCCTGGACCGCCAGGAGAGCCTGCTGGTTGCTAGGCAGAAGATGTTTTTCTCTATTAAACACGTGCACAATCGCTCTCTTTTGGATCTCTGTATTGGGCAGACTACACTGTCTGTGGTTTTCAGGGTTTTTTTAAGTAATGTGGTATTAATGACCTAAATTCAAATTAAAAACATGGGGATTTGACTACTGGATAATTAGAAATATGTGCTTGGTTGGGAAGGTTTTTCCGGCAATGCATATATGCTGGTATAGATCAATAAACATGTTGGGGCGCTGTGATTACGTGGGATTTCTGCCCTCTCCCGAGGGGTGGTAGGGTTTGGTAGGTAAGGCTGTTGGGGAAGGGAAGGAAGGATGAGAAATACATAATATTCCAAGGTCTGGTTTGTGTCACCTGGGGAAAGGAGCACTTTAGCCTCCCCTTAGAGCTCACATGTGAGTGGGTTTGCAAATCTTGATAGCAATATTATTCCTTATGTTTGTAACGTGCCACCTAAAGTCTTTTGGTCCAGTTTCTCTGCTAACTCCTATTTAAAGAAATACTGCATAAATAATACATATTTTTCATTGTTTCCTGCAGCAGATGGGTGTGTATCGATATCTATTTTTGTTCCGCAGCCTGTGGTGAGAAAGCCCAGACATCTCTTCCTGAACCACTTGACTGGCCATGATTTCCTTCTTTAAATTTATTACGTCTTGGCTGCTTCCTAGCACTTTCCAAAGTCTGAGATAGATGAGCAGATAGATACCATGGCTCACGCTTATCAACCCGCTCTCATAAATGCAGGACCTAAAAAAGCTTTTCTGGCTGAAATGATGGAATGATTCACTGAAATTTTAGGTTAGTCTCTAAAAGTGAGATGCAGCTCAACGGAGAAGTATTAGCAGCCCTGCTTATTTGTTTCACTAGACAGAGTTTGACCATCTGCAGGATCGGTGGATTTGGGTTTGTTTGCGGGTGGGGGGCTAGGCAGGACTCAGGGGGATTTGGTGGCTTTCATTGTTTGCCCATATCTGGAGCTATGCACAGTCTGCCAGGGTGGCAAACAGTACACCTCATAGGGGAGGGGACAAGGCTGAATATACTCTGTAAGACTTTTTGAAGCATTTGTATATCGTAAGTGCTGGTAGTACCTGTAATTTGTGATCTTTCCCTGCTTTTTAAGTGAATTTTATATGGAGCACCCTTTGAGAGTGAGGAAGTGCGGAACTGAAGCACAGGGAGTGCAGAGGGATCAGTGATACAGCAGAGAAATTAACGCCTTTTCCCAAGGCTGGAAGCATTCAACCCTCAGTTCCCAAACTCTGCTAGTTGTGAACCTACTTTAAGTTTAAAAGCATACTTTTCTCAAGTTCGTGACCTGATGAGGAAGTGGATTTCCTTCACCTTGGCATCTCATAAATGCTGTGACCTTAGTCTAGAAATGGTGAGACTACAAAAACCTTCCAAAAAACCAGTCTGTCATCACCTGCAAACAGAAAAAACATTTCTTTCACAGTAATCCCTTGCAAAATGCCAGCACGCGGCACTCCCTGGGGTTGGTCTCTGAGCAGTTTTGCCAGATTTTCTCTTCGGTATAGGAGATGGAGGCCTTCACGCCTGAAGTTTCCCAAGGACCAGCAATCATTCGTCAAGGTGAGAAAATTTCTTTCCCTGGCAAGTTTGGAGGATCCTCCTGGTCAAGTGAGGAGGGAAAACCAAACAAACTTGCATCCCATCTGTACCTACACAGAGGCTTTTGGGCAGAACTGGCAAGGTTTTGTGCCCTAAAACTTCACCAGCTTTTTTTTTTTTTTTTTCTGGTGCAGTGATCAGTCTTTTGCAGCTTTCTGCCAGCCTTGGTACAAACTCTCTGGAGGTAATGATGGATCAAGGGTAGCTCTCATAATCCCAGTGCAATGTGTCTAGTTGTTTGGGTTTTACTAGAATCAGTTTAATTCCTTGTGTCTAACTCTGGAAATGCAAAATGATGTGTGTGTTGGACTCCAAACTAACAGTTCTCTTTTGAGAGGAATGAGGGGAGGCTTGATGCTTTGACCTAATTCTTGTGCAATTAAAACAAAGAGGGGTGTTCTTTCCTTTGTGAGCAGTATTAAGCTGATGGTGACGTGCTGGCCAACCATCATCTTCAGACTTTTGGCCTGACAGTCACAGAAAGTCTCTCTTGGGTTTGTGGAAGGGCTGCCTGTTGGGCAAACGAGCCTTTCTCGAGCGAGTAGGTTTGCTGCTGCAGTCGCAAGGTGAAGGGACAGGGAGTCAGAGCAGCGTGATGAAGTTCCCAGGTCTGCTGCAGGCTTTTCTGTTTGACCTTGGACAAGTCTCTCACTGTGTCTCAGTTTCCTCATCTGAAAAATAGGGATAATCCTATTAAATCACCTCATAACAGCTCTTATAAAGATTAATTAGTAAACATGTGGAAATGCTTTGATAATGTAACAGGCAAGGGCCATGATACATAATAATTGAGGTACCTTCTGTCCCACAGGATTCACTTTTACAATGGGTACACTTGCAGACCTACTGAATAAATCATCTCTACAGTGGAACAGATTGGAGATTATGGTGGAAAAAAAATACCCTTTTATGAAAAAAGTTGCATAATCTTTTAAAAATCTCATATCTTAGTATTTAATCTTGCACAGGATTAAGTCTCACAACCTCAAGGTTACAGCCATACAATGGTTAGGAATTTAGTGGCTCCATCTTCAAGTGTTGTTTGAAATGTAATTATTTGCTCTGTTCTGTCAGTCCAGTGAAATATTGTCTGAAATATGATTTTCAAAAAAAGAAGAAAAAAAGGATTCCTTGTGCTATTTTGTTTGAAAATACAGAAGGAGTTGGAAATGTAAGTCCAACTGCATCGACTTCTTTTTTTGATCTTCCTTTATTTCTGTGGGTTTTGTTTTTCAGTGAAACACGTGGTCTGTGTCCCGTTGCTGGCAGTAACCTGAGCCATCAGCATTGCCTTCAACTGTCTGGGCTAGGTCCTTCCCACCCTCAGGCTTGCAGATTCTGCGAGCAAAGCCTTTGCCAAGAGTTTTTGAAACACAGGGAAGTTTTGTCAGGAAGTGGGAAATCTGCTGATTTCTGCAGTTCCTGTCCCCTGATTACCAGAGACAAAATCCTCAGTTCTTTTGGACTGCAGAGCGCATTTGCTCGTGAAGCAGCGAGTGGGTGAGGAGAGGCTGGCCATGAGCAATGCTTTCCTGGCTGGGAGCAAAAAGCCGTGGTCGATAGGTTGGGAAGGACCCAGCTCCTGGTCATGACACAGAGAGGGCATCAGAGTTAGTGCCCTCAGGAGGCAATCCTGTGCACAGAACAACAAATACACCCATATCCACGCTCTGAATGCATCTTGAGCCAAACTTTTAATCTCCATTGTTTATGACTAAAAAAAAAAAAGAAAAAAAAAAGGCAATTTCTGCTCTCTTCTTCCTTCTCATGAGCGAACACGAGCTTTTTGGAGCTTGGATCTGGTTTTGATTTTCCAGGTTTTCTCATTATTAGTGGTGCGTTATCCTGTGAAAAGGAAGGAAGAGAGCAGCCTGATTTCCTGAGAGCAGGCTGGAGCCTAACCTGGATTTGTCTTCCGAACCCGGCTCTCCAGTGAGAGTGGACATAATGATTATTTTTGGAATCTACCTTACCATGTTCCACATTTTTAGCCAAACATAATAATGATTCTTTGGTTTTGGAGTGTATTCATACTTCCTGTCTTATGATATCCCTGGGAGCTAAGAATTAACTTTTTTCTCCCACATAGGAGGAAAGGGATAAAAAGAAGACTGAACAACTTGAAACAAGTCACATACACACTTTGTAGGACAGATCAGGTTTTGCCTTAAGTACAATCCTAAATTGCCATCCGCTTGTCTGCACATCAGTCAGACTTTATTTACCACACTGTGTTTGAAAGACTTGAATATCTGTTTTAAGACACTATTGTAGAACCATGGTTTTCTAGCGATCCTCCCAATAGTCTGTAGTGAGTCACTTACCCCTCCGTGCTCGTAGCCAGGTGGGAAGTGTGCTATCGCATTCTAACAATTACATTACGACCTGACTTTCTTGTGCAATGCCATTTATTGCTAAATCAGTGTCTGGCCTGGCAAGAACTTGCTTTCTTGCTCTTAGACTCAGGCGTCGCTATTAGTCTTGAGTTTTTTGTTTCTCACAGCAGAAATCACAAGTAGGAAGCTAAGAAAGGAGGCCACCATAAACATATTTTCTAAATGGGTGTTTCTGTACATTTCATGACTGTGCCAATCTCATTGGAAAGGCACTCCTCCTTTTTGTTTAATTTTTAGAAAGTCACTGTAAAAGTATAACCAGCTTAGTTTTTAGATTGCTGTCAAAAGTTTACAGTTACAAGGACTGGAAGAGGAGAAGTAATGGACTGAAAATGAGACGAAAGCAAAGGCTTCTATATAAGGATTTCCTTTTATCAGTCTTTGATTGCTCTCTTGGTGGACACTTGTACTGAAGGTCTTTCCTCAGGAGGTGCTGATTATTTAAGTGGAGCGAAGGCAGTGCCTGTGCATACATATGGATTTGCAACTTCCCAGTCTCTAAAGCACTACCACATCAGCCACTCAAGAAGGACCGGTATTGTGTTATCGTGCGGCTTGTTAGAAAAGGATAGTTGCATGCCCTAGTTAGATGTTTAGTCCCTCGGAAAGCAGAGGAGCTACTTGTCAGAGTCAGGATTTCGGAGCTGGGCTGTGTGTTTGTACAGCTTCATTTAATTCCAAGTTACCCTTGGGTTATTTAATTTCCTGACAGCTGCAAAAACAGTGTTCTCTGATAACAATGGCCTCTAATTAGGCAATGTGCCTAAAATGGTAGAATGTTTTATTTGACCATGGCACTAATATTTTGTATGCAGCTTACAGATGAGAGAGTCGAGTGAGTTGCATTTCCAGCTTCCCTTGGCAGAGACGTGTCTATCTTGTGATACTCAGTGCATAATGCTAAAGGCATGCCCGCTCTCCTGCCCCTGTGGTTAAAACGTTTCTCATCTTTTTGGACTGTGTCATCAGTAAATCTGTCTTTCAGCTGTGACCACCTTCCAGAAATATGTTTTATCAGCACAGCAAGACTAACAGGACTTGCACAGCTGAGGCTGCAGAGCGTTTTAGAGACAGGCAGGCAACAAGAAAGCATATGAGATTTACCTGTACTTGAGGGTTGTGGCTTCTTGGGGCTTATATTACACTGTGGAGTTGCCCATATGTTGCTTTTATGGCTCATGCACTTAGTACACAGTCAGGCAGTGATAGAAATAAACATACAAGTCAACTATTCTTCCAAATCATTTATTCAATTTGGAAAGGGTGTTAGCATCAGGTTATGTTAATTAGATCCTGACTCATGATTTGTGCTTATGGAAGCTTTATGCGTTGGCCTGTGCAAATTGATGATTTCTGAATTCCCTCCTGTGACAGCAGAGAGAGGTTGTTCGGGAGTCCTTCCCCTCCTTAATTCTTAGACTTACCTTGAAGACCTGAATCTAAAAGAAAATAATTTTTTTTTCTTTTTCACTGTTTCACTCCCTGTTTTAATTCCTTTCCAGAGCTCACAGTTCTGACGATTCCCATACCAAGTCCTCATCACTGCAAAGCCTTAAGCTCATTCTTTAAGGTCCTGTTTCTATAACCACAATGCAAAACTGCAGTTCTGATATTCCAGATGCCTACTTAAAAGTCTTGCAGCCTTAATTAGGTGTTTGCTATTCTGCAGTCAGAGGTCAGAGTTTACCACTGCCTTTCAACCGAACAGTCTTTACATCCTGTACCACTGACCAGAAGGCTCTTTTGAAGGTTTCTGGTGTGGATTCTGTGTATCCATTTGCTTTTAGGTGACTGATATCCTGCTCAGACACAGTAATACAATGAAAGACAGATTACTGCGTCAACTTCAGTGTATAATAACAGTGAAAACTTATTGTCTGCATTGATCTGGACTTACCCAGCTCTGTTGAGATGCTGATCTGTTTGAAAAAAATGGAGATGTCAGCTCAGATATGCTTGTGGCTACATGTGCAGTGTCTATGGGTTGTCTTCTGTGCAAGATCTGCAAGGGTAGAAGACGAGCAAGAAAGTTTCTGTTCTTCCTTCCCCACTACAGTTCCCCAGCAATCAACAACTGAGGGATTGCTAAATTACAGGTTGAATCCATATTACCATATTTAATAGGTATCAGTATACCAATCCACTGCAAAGTTGTCTAAACCCCTTTTGAAGCCTCGTCATTCTTTGTCTCCATGGCAGTCTGTGTCAGCACGTGCAGCAGTGTGTGCTCTGTATGAATTCGTACTCCAGACCTTCTAAACCCGCTCTTGGATAATTTCATCAGGTTTCAGGTATTGTTGGTCTGTACTGTAGCATAATGGTGTCTATTGTCTTATTCACAATTCTCCTCCCAACAGTTCTTAAAGATCTTTAAACATTGACTTGATGTGTCTCTAAGAACTATCCACAGTTTCTCCCCTTAGGAAAGGGGGTGAACAGAGCCTTAATAAAAATGTAAAATAACATAGGTCCTGCCAGGGGCCCCTACTGGTTTATCCTGCACAAGTCCTCCATTGAGAACTGACTGTTTATTGCTAAATTTCTTAACAGTCCATTAGAGGATCTTCACTTTCATTCCATTCTACTAGGGAAGTAGTGAGAAAGTTTGTAAGATGAATTCTCCCTTTTGATAAGCTGTTTCACAATATATCTTCCCTTAAAATCCCATCTCTGAGAACTATGTAATATAGTTCTTTTATATAGTAATTTTTTTAAAAAAACAGAAAAAATCCAGTTGATTTTCTCGTGATAGAGAAGAATAAAATTCTAAAGTACGAATGCTTCATCCCCAGAAGACAAATGGAAAGAATCACAATACATTTGGGTTCATACCTCCCTCTCTCTCCCCTCCCCCTCCCTCTCTGAATATACATATCCATTTGAATCACATAATTTTTTAATCCTAAAACCTGGCACTAGGAACCTACTTTAGGTGTAGAATACAATTTACAGTGGTTAACTTCCTTCAGAGTAGCATAAAAACTCAAGTTTATTTTCTTCCACAATACCTCTCCAGGCTTTCTGCATACCACCTAGGCAAAAAAGTGGTAAACATGTCCCCAGTTTTGCATTGCGTCAGTTTTGTCCGTTTTCTTTTGGGTTTGTTCTTTCTGGGATTTGCATTGCCATGTTCTTCCAAAACATTCTCATGTTTATTTTATAAGACTTACCTATCCCTCTTCAGTTCCAACTTCCCTACTTCCACATTTATTGCATTTTTGAAGTTGGAATCAACTGTATCTCCATAGACACAGTCTGCATTTATTGTTTGAGTTGGTTTTGGAGTATATGAAATTGAAGAGTTTCATAAGATGTGGGAAGTGAGTCGTCAGGGGCCAGAGGTGTCAGCAGCACTGGGCTTGTGGCTGCTGTGCCCTTGGAGGGTCCCCAACAGTCTGATTTCAATATCTTTGTATCTTGCACATTGCTGAGCAGGTTGTAAGTGCTAAATAAATTGTAATCTCTGGAGTCCTGATGAGGTAACTGTGTCTGCAAGGTATTTATTTCACAGTTGTTTTTCTTTTCTGCTTCCCTGGGCTTGGGTGAGATGTTTATTTACTGAAACAGTTTGAGCTAAACTTGTGTAATTAAGAGTTGCCAATTTATATATATATATGTATATTGCCTGTGTGTATGTATGTGTATATACCTGTATATGTATATACTTATTCAGGGATGTAGAAGGGGATTAAGTGAAAGCATTCTTAGCTGTTGTTTTTCAGAAACTTGTCCTTAAACTCTAACTTGAAACCAAAAAGTATATTGGATTTTCAAGCTCTAATATATCTAGTAAGAGTATCGGCCAGGACTCAGCAGTCCGGGACCAAACCAAGGTTTTCGTTAGTTGGTGAATTAAGTAGGCAGCTCACACACAGACACGAACATCCGTAACTGAGGGCAGTCCAACAGAGGGGAGGGTATCCTCAGGAGCTAGATGTCAAGCTGTGTCCTGATCTCTGAGTACTGCTGTCATACTGCTGAAATCCTCAGTGATACCAGGNTGTTTTGGCATTTCAACCAGTGAACAAAAAATAAAACAGCCTCTTGAACAAGCTCTCTGCTGTTTGCAGCAGACAGGAGTGCCTGCTCTGATGGATGTTTACCATGTCTCTTCGTGCTCTAAACAGAGAAGAGATCATTTTCCCCCCAGACAAATTCATTTTTAGAATTTGTATAAACAAATTCTTGACCTAGATGAATACTCCAACATGCCACAATGTGCCTGGTTTTAGTAGCTTGTATGTACCTTTACAAGGAAATGTATTTGTGTGTCCAAGAATCAAGGACAATCCATGCCAGCTTCTCAGATTGCCTCCCAGTTGGATGAAAGGTAACCACAAACTGAAACCAGTTTGCTTTCAAAAGTACAACCTGTGTCTCATAAACATGAAGTTCAAAGGAACTGTAGAGTACACTTCACCAATGCCAAAGAAAAACACTGTCAGGAACAAGAGGTTTAATAGCAATGCTCTTTGTGGAGCAGTGGCTGCACCTTTAAGGCAGATGCACCTGCTTAATTTTAAGCATATTAAGCTGGGGCTCAGAGAGCCACTCGTGTGCTGAACGTGGCTTAAATAGCCAAATGATCAGGAGCCCTGCAGGTACCACCCTGTAGAAGAAGTGAAGGTAGCCAAGGCAGTTGGAGGGAGCCTGGCGCTTTACGGTGGGAAGGAGGAGAGCATCAGCAGAAGTTTTATTCGCATAAAAGCTTCATTACGCAGATGTATCTGACTTGGGGTTTGTGACATGGGGAGTTGATGGTCTGATGGCAGTGCAAAACACTGGATTTTGAGCAGGGCTCTTTAATACAGCTGACAAGGCGTGTGCTGGAGCGCTCGTTGCAGGGCAGCTCTAATGGGCACCACAATATTTCAGATTGCGTTTCTCACTGCTCCTCAGTCCTTCCCCAGCTGCTTTAAAAATTCACTGCAGTTGAAAAGTTTCTGGACGGAAATTTAGCATGAAAAAAAGAACCTATTCTATAGAGATTCCTGTGGTTGAGTTTGGTATGTTTTTGATGGGTTGCTCTAGGTGGGGACACTTACGTTGTTGGTTTTGGTTAGCTGGGCTACTGACGTAAGGTGCAGCCTGCTTCCTTGTTTGAAAAGGGAAAGATGATGCTTAAAAAGCACTCAGTGGAAAATTGGGAAAAGAATTAGATACTGCTTTTCATGCTTTTGAATTTTTCTGATTTCTTTTTTCTTTCCCCCCCTCCAGTGAGCTTGAGGCAGCTGGGCTGCAGGCCATGAGCAGGTCTCCTAGCCTCTGCTGCGGCATAAATAATAATAGTAATGTGGTCCAGGAAGCAAAAAAATGAAAGACTCTTATGAGTTTGGCAAGTAATTTTTTCCAAGCAGCCGTTGCAGCTAGAAGGTTCAAGGTGGCAAGAAAGGTTTTAAATAAAGGGCAGAAGGTACTTATTTGCAAGGTGAGCAGAAGGCAAAGAGGCTTAATGTGAACAATTTCCCATATAGAAAAGGGCTGCCTTAATGAACTATATGTTAGTAATTGGATAGAGTCTCAGTTGCTGATAGTGACAGTATGTATAATTTCTACAGTGCATAGATGTGCAATAATCTGTTGGGTTTTGCCCAGCTTCTTTCTTCAATTCTTTAACAATTTGGCTACCAAGAGGGACTGGCAGATTAGAGAGTAAGATTGATTTGGCCTTTTTCCATTGAGGCAAGTGAAACGAGGCAGCTCCTTGTCAATATAAGTCTAATTTGACCTGATCTTTTCCGGTTTGGTGAAGCGGTGGAATAAGAACTAGAGTCGCTGATGCACGTTGGGTGCGTGGCTGGCGTGACTACTGAAAACGCATAGTGCTTAGCAGGGTGGGGGAGCGCTTGATAAAGAGAAGGCCCTTGTACTCAGAAATGCCAGAGAGAAATTGCGTGGAAAATTCTGTCAACTAATGGTCTGAAAAATATTCTGCAAAGGCTATTTTCTACCCTTACTTCTAATTACATCTTAAACGTTAATAGCCTGAGCAACTGGAGAATCACATACACTAATGTCACAGTTCACTTGGAGCAATTTGTTTTGTAAGATAATGAACTGTGTCAGCAAAAGTTTAAAACTTATTATAGGTGGGGCTGATAGTACAGCCTTCTGTTAACTTTGCCTGGTGTTTCCCATTAAAATGCCCGAGGCCTTTGCCTGATTCTCTGCTAGATTTGGTAACCTGGGGTGAGGTTCTCTATGCCAGGGGACCTCAATTTTCCCTTTTTTTTTTTTTAATTTTATTTAAGCCATTATCAGGAGCAGCTTGGAAGGAAATACTGCAAAATATTGTCAACTTCTTCTCTGAAGAGCACTAGTCCTCCCATGCTTTGGCAGGGGAGATGTCTTTGCATGAGAATGTCTTTGCCTTATTAAAACCATTCAGCCCAGGTGTCGGTTTGTTGCACCCTGCAGATTTTCAGCCAGTGTCAGAAGTGACGTCGAGTGTGTGGTGATTTTTCGCAGTCTGTAGCGTAGCTCACGCTGGCAGAGCATGCTGTACTCCCAGGTTGTGGGTAAGGCATGAGAAAAAACAGCTTTGTAACAACTGCCTCGGTGCTGCAGTGGGGAGCAGGGACCCTCGGGGGTGTGCAGAGCAAGGGAGGTTTCTGGCTGTGCTGTTACCAGCATAATGCAGAGGAAGAAACAGAATAAAGGTATAAATAGCGAGTCTGAGATTGGAGGGGAGAAATCTGTGAGTGAGAGCAGCAGCGATGGAGATGAGGACAGGCTGGTGGGGTGGGGGGATGGACTTACTGTTGACAGGAAGATAGGGCCCAGGACCAGTGGGGAGGACAATAGGAGACCAAAAAAAAAAAAGAGTCAAGCTGGATGTATGAACAAGGAGAATGGGAGGGGATGATGAGGATCAAGTGCTGTTAGTGAGGGTGACCAGGGTGGGGAGGTAGGAGGAGAGAAGAGAAAGAAGAGGAACAGGCTGGTGGGTGTTGGGTTTGTGGATGAGCAGAAATAGGCCACCCAGAGCACTCTGTCCTCCTGCTGCCCATGAGGACACCCATGGTAGCAGGTACCTGTCTCACGCACCAGCCAAGGGTGTCTTCCATTCCGCACCAGCTCTGGGTAGTGGTGGAGAAGGCCAGCTACCGTTGTGGCGCATACAGCAGCAGGTCTGAATGGCCTGGCTCTAAAACAGGAGCATGTGCAGAACATGATGAAGCTTTGGTGCAATTGCAGTTTTTCAGTGGTTTTCAGTGTCCAAGCTTGTATTTGTCCTGTTTGTTTTTATTTTTTCTGAGCATTTTGTTTTAACTATTACTAAAAGTGCCTGGGGTTATTAGAAGGGCTGATGCCAAAGCTCAGCTTGCCTGTGATAATTTACCTCCTCTTGTGTCCGCTTCATGATGCGGGCTTTCGGTTGCATCATTACAGGTGACGGCTTTGAGATCCATTACCTGAGTGCCCACAGCTTCCGCACTGGGGTGGCATCTGGCTCGGGTGGTGAATGCGGCTGGGGGCTGCAGACACCTGCATCCTTCCTGCTGCTGGCAGCTGGAGACTAAATAAAGCAAATGGCAGGAAAAGAGAGATTGGTTCCATGGTAGATAGGATTGTGTCCCTGTCTGTGACAGCCTCCGTTTGGCAGCCTCCTACCTTCAGAGCACTTGATATTGCACCACTTTAAACAACATTTTTACGTGTGAGATAAATCCTCAGTAACTGTGCTGGAGTGGCCGGTGTAAAGCAGGCTCTGGGATGATGGTTTGTGAGAAGTTGTCTGCAAAGAACCACTGTTTCCAGCTCCAGGTGCTAAATGGGTGTTTAACCTCCACTGAGATCAGTGGGACTTGTAAAGCACTAATGCATGTGCACTTGATTTGCGGCATCGTTGCAGGATGAACTGTCCCACTGGGGACTGACTGGTGCTGTGGGGCATGATCCCTGACCATCGATGGATGTATTGCTTTCTAAGCATAGGTAATAGCCCCCAAATTCCAGGCCATCATGGGATTTGGAGTAAATTTCTATGGAGAAACTCTGCAGATAATGTCCAGCTATAATGAGAAGAAGGATCACCCTTTTCACTAAGGGAAAACATGTACAGGGAAGTTATAAAAGGTTAATAAATGCTAAATAAGTAGATAATTGATGATTAACTTGAGTCCAGCAGGTCAAGAAATTGCTTTTACCTGTTTGAGGGGCCATCTGTGCCACACATGAGAGAGATGGTGCTGCAGCAACCCAGCGTTGAGGGTTTTCTTGCTCTCTTTCATATTCAGGATCAGTTGGGAGTCCTGGTAGTGGATAGTCATCTCCGACTGTGTCTGCTTCAGAAGAAGTCCAAATTTGTTTACTGTAAGGAAGAGGTCATGCGAGTCCAACACAGACACAAGGGCTTTGTTCAGCAGGACGCTTCACTTCTATGCTTTCTTTCATACCATGCTGTCCCATGGTGTTTCACAACAACAACAGGGCATAGTACAGCTGAAAAAGTTAGCTGTCCTTTTATTTATATTTTTAGGACCCAAGATTGGTCGGTCGAATTCTAATTCCTACAAACTAGAGTTTAGCTGGGTCAAGGTAGCGCTTTGGAAATGGAGTTGGGGAGGACAGCCTGAAGGCAAGAGTCTAAGCTGAAGAGGATGCTGAGCAGTGAGGTTGCTGGTAGGGCTGTGTGCCCATCTCCCCACAGATTGACCCGCTCAGGAGGAGAGGGTAAAGCTGTGGGGAAGTGTTTTAGTCTGCATCACTTTGTAAGCCTCCTTCTCTGGGACATCCATCATCTCTCTCAATCAGTTCTTGTATTTATACGAAGATGCCTGTTTTATTTCTTTGCTCGAGAGCTTGCGCTGAGCTTCTCCTAAGCCCTGTCATGGGACTTTTTTTTTTTTGCTTTTGATTCCCTGCAATGCACAGGGAAGTTCCACTTCGCACTTCTCAGATTATGTCTGCAGAAATGAATTTAAACTATTCTTGTCTATACTTATCTTCTTTACTTTCCTAACATTTCTCATGCTGTGAAAGCAGCCAGAATGCATTTTTGCTTACGTCCATTGTCTCTCTGTATTAGGTTGAAATGTAAACTCATGGGGGCATCTTTTTGAAACAAGTGCAGGGCCCTTCAGAGTCCCACTGTCTCTGATCTGTTTGTTGAAAGTAAAGTCATCAGTAAAAACTTATATTAAAACTTACGTGGTACAAGCATTTAAAAAAACCCTGTACATTAAATCAAATCCCTCCCAGCTGGTGAGGCACGCTGAAGATACCGATGGCTGCTTTTCTGCTTGCTCTGTTCTTTCTTTTTTTATTTTATTTTTTTTTTTAATTAACACCTCACCTTCCTACACAGCTTTCCCTTTCCCCAGCTGCTGTGTCCTGCAGGGTTAGCAGGTAGAAGCCAAGCCACGGTGGTGCTGCCTGCTCAGGAATCTGCCCTCATAGCCACCCTTTGGGTCCGTACCTTGGTTTGCTTGAGGATCTCCAGAAGCTACAAAAGTGACCGTGGGTGTGAATCGTCACCATCGCTTCCGGAGAGGGAAGCAATGGCTCTGACCAGAGCACAAGAGTGAACTTGCTGACTGCTTCCAGCCCAGCAGTGGTTTGCTGTGCTACAGCTGGATTCAGACACTCCAGTGGGACTAACGCCGGGCAGCCTGCTCGCCCAGGGCCCCTGTGCGGACCACCACTCTGCAGGTCTTTTGCACCCTTCGAATGGTTATTGCTTTGGCAGAGTTCAGATGAGCACTGTTTACTCATTGTCTTTCATGCAGACCAACCTGAAAACCTTATAAGTGGCATTTTTCAACCTCTTATGTTTTTCTCCCTCTTTTTAAACATTTGCTTTTCTGTTGATGAGAATTTTCAGTAGTGCAAATATCTCTTGCTGCATCTCAGGACAGAGTAAACACTCTGGGGGAAGTTCTTTTTTTATAAGTAATCTTTTTTTCCCCCCCCCTAATTTGAATGTAAAGCAACACTTTACTAATCTTTTAAAACTGTCAGCTTAATTCTGTGTTTGTTACCTGTGTAACCTCTTGTCTCTGTAGCATTCTGGGTGATTTGCAAACTGAGAGAAGTTAATAGATATTTTGCCCAGCACAAGTCGGCAGGGGCCACTGGCTTGATGAAACGTCAGCTCTCCTGACCCAGCCTAGGCAGATTTTGGCATACCTGGGGTTGCAGGGGATGTTAATGCAGTCTGAGAGATGCTTCTAGTAGTTTGTGTCACAGGCTGTGGCAACACATTTAATCAATAGGCTATTAAAGAGGCAGCAGGCTCTCTATCGCTGGGTGGTTTCAAATAATGCATTAAATAGAATTGGAAATGATCTAGGGCTAACTGGCCTTGCCATGGACTGGCTGTGTTATGCCTGAAGATCTTTCAACCCTGTTTTTTTTTTTTTTATTGTCTCCATGGTGTATATTACAGACGTACACAGCTCTCATCACCAAGCAGGGACAGAGTTGCATTGCATACTACATAAACGTAGAAAGAGGTGGTCTGCGCCCTGCAGATTTAGTTGTAAAAGCTAGCAGGAATTAGGAGCAGGGAATGTTAGCCTAGTCTTGGAGGTGGAGAACTGAGATACAGAGAGATGCTCTGGAAGATAATCTGTGACGGGGACTGGTCCTAGCCCCCAAAGCTGATATTCTGTGTCCCAAATGGTCTACTCTTTGCTGGAGCTAGTTTAAAAATACATGTCAGTGAAACAAAGCTTGCAGGCCTCCTTGGCTGAGTGCCCGTAGCTAATCACAAGAGATTTCACAGTGAAGTCTTTCAGAGTGTCTATTTGATTAATGGTTCATATTTTGCAGATCTGAGGCTTTTTATTTTATTCCTAAATTTATTACGTATCACTTATACGAGTTAAATATGTTTTAATTCCATCTTAAATACAGTGCAACAATCTTTACAGTGAAGCAGGCTTTTTTTATCTAGCAGCAGCATGTTTGCAGAGGCTCGCGCTTGGACACGCAGCTGGTTCTTTGCAGTCCTGTTGCCCGCGCTTCCCCAGAAGTCTCGTAAAAGTAAGAAACCAAGGAGCTCTGAAACACCATCGAACGGAACCTCAGTGCACTATGCCTCAAGGTGATGAGGGATAGCTGTGCTGCTTTCGCAGGAGAGAGAGGTGTTGTACGTCAGGCTGTTGCAAAGGCATGTGCAGAGAGGCTGGGCGGGAATGGGAATAGTAACGCGAGTTTGGGTTCACTGAGATGTGGAGTGGGGCAAGGGAAGGAGTGAGCTACTTGCCTGTGTCACCTCCTGGACGCTGGCCTGGTAGGGTAAGTGGTTTGGGCTCAGATGTGAGCACACACCTGTGGCAGAGCAGGGCTAAAACCCAGGAGTCCTTTCTGCAACGTTTGCTGCTCTCCCTCCTGCCAGGCTGGTTACAGTGTCCCAAGCACATCACAGTAGTGCCACTTTGGACTTTGCCACAGTCTGGTCCTTGAGCACAGGAGATGCATATATAGAGCCCTAGTTTAGCAGCTCTTCCCCATTCCTGCTGGCCAGGACTGATGGGGAGCTGGAAAAAGGAAGCTCCTCATGGAGAAGGGCTGGGCTGGGCTGTCCTCATAGAGTTCAGCTGGTTTTCTTTGGCCAAATGTTGAGTATGTCAGAGTGAAACCTGATTTTTACAAGTTCACACAGTCTGTGCGCTGTTCCCTTCCTTTTAAATTAAACATCCTTTTCTTTCCCCCCAGCGTGTCCCCCCCGGCAGGATGACCCCCAAGCGTGCTCCCATTGTGGCTGTGCTGTTTGCGGACAGGCTGTTTGCCGCCGACTTAAACAGAAGTGCTGCAACAGCAACTGCAATCGTCTGTTTGATAAACAGTGCCCAACCGTATGTTCAGCTGTTGATTCCTGAGGACGTCTTTTCTCCCCACCCCCATTTGCATACATGCATCAACGAGCTACCAATAGATATGTACAGCCATGTAGAGAGGTTCATTAACAAGGGATTTCGCAGTTGTGCCGTTTGCCTTCAGAGCTTTGATCTTGAGAAGGGCACTCAATGGCAGAAACAACACTGCATCCAAAGCTGTATCAAATGCCTTTATCCTGAGCACCTGGGGCTGGAGGCTCAGCAGGGCAGGGTAGCTTTGAAATGAATTAGGAGCATTTCTCCTGAGAACCATGAGCATTTGTCTCAGTTAAGCTTGTTTTTTGCTACTTCCCAGTGCTGCAAGTGATCGGTTATTGTAAAATCCCTTAATGGCTTGTATAGAGGAGAAAACCATGACAAATGCAAGTAAACTTACTGCTTTTGCTTGTTTTGACACTTGTTTCTCTAATATTTTCAATCCTCGATGACAAATGGCTGTATTCTTTGTGGTTGACATGGGCCACTTGCAGAGCACTGCATTGATATCTTCACAGCTCAAACAACTTCTCAGCTTTTCCAGCAAATTACTTTCTTCTCAACTTAATTATTGAAGATCATAATAGCTAGGGGTCAGAAGCCCACAAAACAAAGCAAGGCAGTATTCCCCATGTAATAATAATAATATACCTTAGTACATTTGATAAGTTTTTGTAAGCTATTCCTTCTTGCCCCATCTTCACTACTTTAGCCCAAACCTAGCACTGTCATGCCAGCTACCTCGTTCTTATCCCTTCTGCTCCCCTTTTGTCCTGTTTTCTCGGGTTTTTTGCTCACGTTCATATGACTGGCCCTGCCAGGCTCTCCTTCTCTGCTGGGCTGCAATCGCTGCCCTCGAAGCCACTATCAGGAGTGGGGTCTGCTGTGTGCCACGGCAGCTTTTAATGCCCAAAAGCCTCTCTCTGAATTGCTTTAGTACTCTCCAAGCAGCTGCATTTGTAATTTTTCCTTCTTCACTCTCTCAGGGTTGTTTTTGTTCCCATTTGTGACACCCAGCGATGCGCTCAGCACGATGCCTTGCCATCTAGGTAGCTCAGGGTTTGGTTTATTTATAAACCTAGCGCGAGTCGGGAGAGCATCAGTGGCATTACTGGGTTTGGGGAGGTGGGAGAGTGAAATGGCAGAAGGGAGTGGCTTGCTAGCAAAAAAAAAGTGATTATTTGCAGATGATGTCTTTTGCTCTTTCTGGAATCGGCTCATTTGTTTCAAAGAGGACCAGCCCGGAAAAGGCAGAATTACCGAGAGTGCTGTGTTTGTCAGAGAGGCTCTGTGCTGGGATAACAAAAGCAAAGTGAGCCCTTGCCTAAGCCCATAGGGCAGCGTGATGCAGGAGCTCGTGGTGTGCCACTGAACTGATTTTTATTTTTACATTCAGAGGCAGAGCGCCTGCTTTGGCTCTCTTTAGGTTCAGAGATATGAAATAAAGGAAAGGAAATACTTCTAGATTTTGGAAACTTTCTTCTTTTTTTTTCACATAGCACCTAGTTTGGAAGCAAAAGTCTCTGTTGCTCTGCCAGTATGGCTGTTAGGAAGAAAAGATAAAACATATGCCAGGGGAAAATTTTAAAGGAGCTCCAATGGGCAATGATCTTGCTGGCAGATAAAGAAAATCTCCTTCAGTTTTTCCTCAGCATCTCTTACATAGTGCTCCCCCCACCCCTTTATTTTTGTCTTCTGAGCTATCATCACTATGAGATAAAAAAACCCTCCAGTATTGAGAAATGTAGTGTCTGCACAGAATCACAGCCTGTCCCTTTAAACTACAGATAAGCCTTAGTGGAATTTCTATTCTGGGAATAGTTAATTCTGTTTGAGGTTGGGCAAGAGAAGCGCTCGCAGGCTTAGTGACAATATTTTTACTCCATTTGATTTTTCTCCTAAGGATTTGCCTCCCGCATTTGATGGGAAGTGCAATTATTGATCAGTCCCCCACTAAGGAGATGATTTGGGGGGTGGGAAAGAGTGAGTGAAAGAAAAAACAAACAAAAAGCCCAAAAGAGCGTATTTGTGGCTGTAGTGCTGTTATATAATAGCCATTATGTAATGCCTGTTGGTGCCAACTAAAAATACACGGGAAGATAACTTCCAATTCATTGAAGCATTTAACTAGCGTCGGCCCAGGGTTTCTCGTTCTGGATTCAAACCCTTCTGCAGATGTTGAGAAGGGCTTACGAGTCCCCTGGACCGCACAGCGACCTGTTTCTGTCTCTTATCCCTCTTTTTCTCCAACCTTGTTTTTTCACTCCCACACGGAGTTTTAGAAATGGTAAACGCCTCTTCACGTCACCTCTTTGCACACCCCACTGACCACGCCATCGGTCCGCGCGGCCCCTTTCCTAATGCTTTGTTCTGCTGAGCTTTAAATGTCCGTGGTAGACACTGGGTTTTCAAGAGGAGGCGAGCGTAAAGCGTAGCAGGGAATAGATTTCGCAATTGCTCCTGCAGCAGCCATCGAAAACTCGACAGCTTCATAGGCCATGTTTTATAGGGAGCTCATCTCCTGTAGCTGAGCTGCAGCTAAATATATGTTGCCTTTTCCATCGTTAAGCCCCCTTGAACTGCCAGCAGGACCTGCCATCCATGCCCAAATGTTCACCCACCTGCACTTGTAGAAATGGAGAAAACCCCCAAGGTGCTCTTACCCAGCACTGGAGACATGCAGTATGGATCATGTTTTGCCCATATTTTCTGTAGCAAAACATTGGTCTGGCTGTGCGGGGCCTGGAGCACCATTCCCAGAGGCACAGCATCAGCTGTGGTCCCCTGGACAGAGTCAGGGGACAAGGGGATGTGACAGGCCACTGGAGGTGACCCAAGGAGGAGCTGCAGGGAGGTGACACAGGCAGCGGCAGCGAGCTGCACTGCTGAGGGGGACCCTGCAAGGTGCGTTATTTTGGCAGAAGAAGCTCAAATAGTCCTGGCTGAAAAGCCACAAGCAAAAGCCTCTTTACATCCACATATCCAGGAAATCCTGAAATCAGTCTGCATAGGCACTTATAACACTGTGTATCACAAAATTGTAGGAGTGCTTTAATTAAAGCCTCACAGTAGTACTGGGAGAGGGTAACTAGACCTCTTATCGCCTGTGGTGAAACTCAGCCGTGGCTGAAGCAACTTCAGTTGGATCACATATCCACACACAGGGAATCAGAAAGCAGGGCTTGGACTCCCATCTTTTGCTGTAATCGGTGTATGGCATCGCCATTTCTGTTCCTCATTGCTGAAAACAGTCATTGTGCTGTTTGATACCCAGGCACTAAGACCAGAATGTCAATATCAATGGCGTAAATCTGTATTCGGGTTTCTTACTCTGGTAGATGCATCCTGTTGATGAGCTGTGGCATCTCTGTGGTCAAGGCGATTAATGCTTCTACTGCAGGAGTCACAGGTGCTATTTTAGGTGATCAGAGATTGTGTCTAACTCTCCACACCCTCCAGGATCACTGGTTGAGTCCCCAGTGGGATCAGCAAAGTGTTTTGTTTTACAGAAGAGCAAAGGTTGAATCTATCTTCAAGTCTTACAGAGCCTTTATCTTGCATGAATTTACCGAAGAAGCATCTTGATTGCATCCAAACAAGCGTTGCATACATCGTGTGGCACATTTTGCTCTTGAAGGTGCAGCAGAAGTCATTAGTACCCATAGTAATTGTTGTTGTTGCTATTGCTTTATTACAGCAATATAATGAAGTATGAATGCAGATAACTCCTGGTTAAACTCAATTTCCTCTGCAGGAACAGAAATGTTGACAAACTAATGAAGGGAACCAATGGTGCTTTGTGCTCGAGTTGGCTCTGTGTCAGCCACAATGGCAAGTGCAGTTACGCTGCATCCAGTTTTAAGGAGGGGGAAATCCTGATAAGTGAGTAGAACTAGCATTTTACCAAAAAAGCACTTTTGTCTGCTTGCTATTAACTGAAGCTGCCTACGTTTTGCCACATGAATGTGCTTCATGTCCCAGCTCCTGGTTGGATGAAAGAGGTCTTTCTCCTGGAAGATGCCTGTGCAGGAAGGGCAGTGGGTTAAGGCAGTGGATCAGGACATGGAAATCATATCTGTGTGATCAAACGGTTTAACCTGGT
Source organism: Ibidorhyncha struthersii (assembly GCA_013398815.1). Taxonomy (NCBI): domain Eukaryota; kingdom Metazoa; phylum Chordata; class Aves; order Charadriiformes; family Charadriidae; genus Ibidorhyncha; species Ibidorhyncha struthersii. The sequence goes on from VZSZ01008497.1 coordinate 724,017, forward strand.
TGTGTGTTGATGCTTCTCTCTGGTAGTTGCTGAGTAGTGTGATGTGAATGCTTACTCAAAACCACAACAAATTAGGTGAGTGATAATTGTTTAGCACTATGGGATAAAGATTTAGGACTCTGCAGCCTCAGGCCAACATGATTTGCTTTCTGTGGGGTAAGATACTGTCTACAGTGCTTATTGCTTTTATTTGTATAAAGAGGGAGAGAGCCTATGCAAAGGGGTTTTTGCTGATGTGTGTTAGCAGAAGCCACTCTCCATTTTCCTTGTGCTTATGTATGTTAAATGCCAGGTGGCAGAGAGCTGGAGAGGAGAGATGTAAAAGCTGTGGAAAAAAGAGCCAATGGCTTTAGCGCTGCCTCGCTGGTTCAACTGAGCGCAGTTAGAGCAATATACTTACTTTGGCGCTCTTCCCTTGGTGACATCATCAGCATATTAACTGAAGATGTGGCCATGAATTTTTTAGTGCCAGCAAAGAGCTGAAAGTCTGAAACATTGAATAGGTAACGAGAGCCACTGTCCTGTGTGCGCTCCCCCGTGGGACATGCGTGGGGGAAGGCGGTGTAGGCCATCATCAGCTGGAAACACTTGCACTGGAAGGTCCTCAGTCTGCATCCTCCGTGTGCCTTTAATGGGGCCAATTTGGGGAACTGGCTGTGCTGCACCATGGTTTTGTATGCTCATGGGCAAGATGTGTTGAGAAGAGCATTCATTATGTTCTGAATAGGCACAAATAACCCAGGCAATACTGTATCAGCGATTATTGTTTTGTGGAATTGTTATTTAAAACAGTGTTTCATCTGGAAGCTTTGACCAGCTCTTTGACTGGAAATCAGCTGGGTTTGTTATTGTGCCTATGTTTAAATTGTGCTTTCCTTTTAATCTCTGTAGTCTACATCTTGCATTAAAAATCCACTTAATTTTATGACCAGAAGATGCCCTGGCTGCTCCTTCTGTAACAACTGCTTCACCACCAGATATGCTGTAGCCATTAAATCAACCCCTGTGGTGACCTGCATATCTTTAAGCATTTAAATGAGTTCTACAAATTAGGCTTTTAGGATTAGTCATCGTAGATTTGCAGCATCATTGGTGTGTTGCCAAGGACCCCAGTTTTGTCACCATGACTACTACCGCAGGGTTACCGAGAAACACAAACTGCAGGAAAGTTTATTAAACAGAAAATTCACGTGCCAGAACGTGAGTGGGTGAACAGTGACGATGCACCTGCTATGGCCAGGGGAGCACCTGATATGCAACGCAGCCCAGAGGTGGGCCTTCTGAGGAGAAAAGATGCTCTTATCCACCCAGGGAAAATCACCATCGTATGTATTTCTTGTATTGTCCTTGCGCCTGTTCAATAAATAGTGTGTTTTGAGAAGGTGGGGAGGTAGTGGGAGTGTGTGCTTAGTCCATGGAATGCTCTAATCTTGTGGGGATTATTTCTTCCCAGGAGAGGCTGTCCCCACCGTGGGACATGAAGCTGCAGGAGGGGTATCCTGTGATGAAGGCCAGGTTGGACGGGGCTTTGAGCAACCTGGTCTAGTGGAAGGTGTCCCTGCCCATGGCAGGGGGTTGGAACTAGGTGATATTTAAGGTCCCTTCTGACCTAAACCATTCTATGATTTCTGGAGCGTTTGTAATGATAAAATCCCCTGGTAGTGTCTTCTGAGATCAATGGGCATGAACTGTCAAGTTTGGGAGATTTTTTTTAAACCTGAGCACTGAAAAACAGGATGCTGTGGTTTGTCTCCAGCAGGTAACACACAACCCAACTCTTCTCTGCTGTTGCTTCTTTAAATATATGCCTGCCTTGTGCAAGGGGAAGCTCCTGGCCCCTGTATTTACCTTCTTTTCTAGATCTTCTTCAGGCGTGTGGGAATTAGGACTGCTGGAAACTCTTAGGTGTCATCTGTTCAAGATTTGTGCTCTTCTATCGTTTGAAAACCCAGCCCCATAGCTCTGACATCTTCTCCTAGGATATCTAACATGTATACATGTGAGTTTGCTTGGGAACTCATGAAGAGAACATGTGCATTTGGTAGTCTCACCCTGGCGTGTTTTTCCCCACAGTGATGATACGCATGGCTCTTTTTCCCATGTAGTCATCACCAGTTCCTCAGCCTCACCTGAATGTTTCAGAGGCTCAGGACCAAAGTAGTCCTCCTGGCTGAACCTCCTGTCCTCTCTGGCACATGTCCTAGACTCTCTTATTGAATCCTTCAAAAAGACAGTGCCAGAAATCATTAGGGGATGTTCACTAGCACCTAATGGAAGTCGGGTCTAAGTTATGAAATGTCTTTTATAGTCTTTGGAGGGAGAAGGATATCCAAGGAATGGTTATTAGCTCCCTGTCAGCTCTGCAGGCACTTTCTCCTGCCCTAGGCAATGCTGGTAAACCAGCTGCCCAACAGCATGCTTAGTGCTGGGCAGGAGTAGAGCCTGTTCTCAGAGGGTCTTTCTCTTCCTGCATGAATATGCCTCTTCCATCTTCTTGTCCATTCCCTCACTCCCCGGGACCTTCTCGCAGGTCTCGTGACCGAGCATCTCTGTGAGGTTGGCTGTCCTGTCTGAACGTGGGATGCTCTCTGTACTATTCCACCAGCTCTGGGCCACCAGCTTACCATCTTGGCACGGAGACCTGAGTGGGTTTTTTGGTTTTGAAAGAGATTCTTTGAATTCAAAGCACAGCAAATTCCTGGCGGAGGCAGCTGACAAATCATGCTCTTGCAAGGGCTCTGTGCCTGGGACTTGCTCTTCTGTGGTCCTTCCCTGACCTTCCAGCAACAGTGCCAAAAACCTCTGTCATGGGCTACAGATCAAAAATATATAAATAGAATGAACCAACATGGTGGGGTCAAAAGGGGAACAAATGCTCCTGATGCCAGCTCACATGTGTGGCCTGAAGACAAATTGCCTGTCCTACAAGCCTAATACTCACTGAAAATGGCTGGTTGGGAGGGGAGAGTGTTGCTGTGCGTGCAGAAGCTGGCACACTGATGGGAGCATGTCTATAGATGCACACAAGCACATTATACGTTTATGTGCTAGCAGGCCACCTCAGCCCAACTGCTTCCTCAGTTTGGAGGTTTCCCACTTAAACCATTATGGTTTCCCTCATATGTTTTATTTTTACCTCTAATTTCCCACAAATGAGCGGTCAGGGAGTTCTCCTACCACTCTCCTAAAGGTTTCCTTCCCCTGAACTAAACTGCTTTTGCAGGGGATTTTCACTTATGCAGTAAAGTGCTTGTTAGAGGTCTGTGTGGGTGACTAAATGCTATTTGCTTTCCAGTGGCAGTCCTATTCCATATTTGTATTTGTCTTGAATGTTCTGGAGAAATAGAGGAAAAATACGTTTTAGCTTCAGACCCATCCCAGTGTAAGTGAATTTTGTGCCTATTTCTTCCGAGGCTGGCTGCATTGATCTCATGGTTAAGGGAGTGGAAATAAAGAGGTAAAATCCTGAGCTATTGTAATCCCGTTTGGGTGAACTGGCTGCCTCCAAAATATACAGCCTGGTGTGGAAAGCGTCTCATTTTTAATTACTACTAATGCTGGAAATTTGGTGGCAGTTAGCGCTGGATTACCCAAAAGCCCGACTGTCTCAGGAACACCAATGTTCTCCGTAAGGAAGTGAGATTTGCCCATATGCAGAGAATGAGTCTCTCTGCTTGGCTGGTTTCAAACGGATTTGCTGGAGGTGGAGGAAAAGCTCTCAAGGATCTCATAATTATTGTGCAAATGGGTGAGTGGTAAATGGGAGAGGTATTGTGTCCCTGTTCACCCTTTGCTGCTCCAGGGAAAGGTCCCATATTACAGGTCAAGGGGACCAGGCATCCTCCTGGACATTGCTCCCATTGCGTCATGCTCCAGACAGCAGATGCCAAGGAAAGGAGAGCCAGTGTGGGAGAGCGGCTATTCCTGCCTCATCCCATCAGTGTCAGCCCTTCCTAGAGCCTGTCTCCCCCTTCTCCTCAACCCATTAATCTCTCTATTTTTTTTTTTTTTTCCCACTGGCCATTACCATAATAATAATAGAATCAATTTCTGAAGAAGAGTTGAAAATGCCATAGCATCTCTCACAACGTATAGTGTTGGACCTGGTCCCTCGAGCACGAATTACTGGGAGATTTTGGGTGCTCCCTTGTAGTATGATGTTGTAATCTATCAGTCTGTACTCTTGAACTGTGTTGTTCTTTGTCACTCAGGGTAATAATTACCCAGACCATTTTACCTTCCAAATGCTTTGCAGCTATTAATCACTCATCAGCATTCCTGAAACGACAGGGTTTGTATCCCCAGTATATAAATAAGGAAAGCGAAATCAAGAAAGTAGCAACAAAACTTCATAGGAAGTGTCTGCTGCTGTGGGGTGGGTCTGCTTTGGGGGTTTGAGTTGCAGCCTGGTATTTCCGAGGTGCCGAGTCCCAGAGCAGCACCAGTGCTGCCGGGCTGGCGGTTGCACAAAATCAGGCTCTGCGTGTCCCAGGGTGGGGAGAGGCTTTTGAAAAATTGCCCCTAAATTAGAAAGTTGATTTAGGAGTTGGACCTTAGATCAGCTTTCTTCCAACTGCGAGGCTTGTTTTTCTGGAGGGCTCTGCAGGGAGACAGGAGGCGAGTTCCCAGCAAAGCCGGCACGGCAGGAGAGGAGGACAGGCAGCACTTTGCAGCCTTCCTGCATCATTTTCACAAAGCATGAAGCTGAAGTGTTACCAGCAATCTGGAATGTAGAGAGGGATCAGGTTTTGCCAAACCCCAACTGACCATGCAGAGGCAAGAAAAAAAACCCCGCTGCCTCCTGTTTGTTTCGTTTGTAGCTAACCCTTATATCCTGGCCATTTTTATTCCTGGTTTCTCGCCTGCCCTCCTCCTGCATCTCTGTATCCTGGCAAAGGAAGTGCTGTGATCAAATGTTAATGCTCAGGAAAATCTAGCTGTGAGCAGCAGCGCTCGTGTCCTGCTGTTTAATTTTCCTTGTCGTGAGCTGCAGCCATCAGTGGTTGGGGCAGGCTGACTTTCCTCCTCGTGCCGGCCACCATGTGGGCACTGCACTGCTTCTCCTGCACGGGGCTGCAGGGAACTGTGTTAGCTATTGCTGCCCCCCTCCCTCCGAGCACTAAATATGTGGTGTGCCCTATGTCTAATACTCCTTATCGGGGCCCAGCTTTGTTTACTTGCATAATTCTCTCAGTGCCTTATCAGATTAGCATGATTTCAAAGTGTTAAGAGCATCAGTGCCTGGAAGAGTTTTGCACTCGGCTTGCCTTGGCCTCCCCATGTTCAGATTAGATGCAAACACATTTGTGATAATAGAAAACTGTTTGGACAGAGGTGGTTTTCTTTTCATCCTAGATTAGTAATAGAAGCATGGAGACCTGTTAGAAAGGAGCAAGGCTTTCTCATGGAGTTGCTTTAATCCTTGTTATGTCTTTGGTATCTGGCTTTTTTGTGCGTTAGTGTTCAGGAATGGTGGAGAAAGTCCCCACGACCCACAGTGAAGGCCACATGGGCTTCCTTGGGTCACAGGGAGAAGGAGTGATTGCTGTTGGTCCCAGAGGGTTGGGGGACAAGGCCCGTCTGAACAAATGTCTCATTTCTCTTGGGTAAGTTTGGAGATTTGATTTGTTTAAAGAATGGCCATGAAAGAGGATATGCTGGAGCCAGCCACAGTCATCCCTTCTTCCCTCCCTCCTCCTTCTCTGATAGCAACAGCAAAGCACGTTCCATATATGCAAGCGTTAATGTCAGCACATAGGAAATAACGAGATTTTCCTGTTCCTAACAGTGGCAGGAATAATCAGACCCCTATCTTTGTAACATCCCGAATGAGGAAGGTTTTTGTTGTGTGTGTTGCTGAGGAGCGTGGCTGGAGAGGGCCACCCAGCCCCTGCGAGGATGTTCACTCCTCTGAAAGGGACTGGTCCTGAGCCTCGTCGCAGAACTGGGCAGAGCCCGAACTGCGCAGATACCTGCTTGAAGTGTTTGCCTTGTGGCCAATTTGCCCATCCACATACAAAGCACAGCTAGGATCTGTTTACAGAGTAGTTTTGCCTTGCTTGGAGTGCTGGGTACAGCAGAAAATAGGCTTGTGGTGTCACTGGGCAGATATCTTTAGTCCCAGCCAGAAAAAAATTTCTCTGCTTTCCATGTCCGTAGCATATAGCCATTCCTGGGATGCAGCGTCAGCAGCCCCTCCAGCTCCTGCCTGTCCCCCTTTTGCTGGTTGCAAAAGCATCCATCCACCAGCCGCGTTCCTATTGCAGCCTGGGCTCAGCCAGAGCCAAGCGTTGACTTTTGGATTGAGAAAGCCCTAATGTTATTCCTGCTTGTTTTCACCTTTCCCTCACCACTCTCCCCTAAAATTCCCACCCCTCGGCTTGCTGAATAATTTCAAGGTGCTAATTGCCCCGCACTGCAGCTGATCCATTGATCTGGAACACAAACAGTCTCGAGGTAATTTTCTGTCTGAGCCAGTCTGGGGCTTACGCAAGTGCTGGTGTTTGTTTCCTTGTTTTTAATTTCCTGCAAAGAAAAGCTTTTGTGTTGCTCTCGACAAGATGCCTGTGCCGCTGTCTCAGTCGGTGGCTGCTCCGTCAGGCCACGTGGGTCTCGAGGAAAATTGACACTAACAATACCCGTTTCTTGTGTAATTGAAGTCTGTGGGTGGGAACTGAAGGTCCTGCTCAGTCATGTCCCTCTGTCAAAGCTGTTAGTCTGTTCCTTGAGGTATCGGGTGGCTTCTCTTGCCCATCTTTAGTCCTACCTTTGGGACAGACTGGGAGCAACTCAGACTCTTTGTCCTGTTAAACAAATACTTGTTCTGTAGGTAAATACTCGGAGGGAGAGTTGCTGGGGTTGCTCCTCTCTGAGGATTCAGACATCCCTTGCTCTAACGGCTAATGGCAAAACCCCCAGCGCTGGGTAACTGCTAGCCACTGGAGAGTGCCGCGTGCGTCCTGCGCAGCAAAGAGTTAATTTTCCTATGGCTATTGCTTCCAGCAGCCGTCAGCAGAAGCGTTGTGCCTTTGCAGGGTTTGATCCGTGGAGGGGGCGGGGGTGTTCAGATGATGTAATGTTAGCGACTCCCGGTGCTCTGGTAGTAGGAGGCTATGCAAAAATAAACTCATCTGCATTCATTTCTCTCCCTGGCTTGCGTGCGCAGGTTCGGTTTACCTGGAGAACTTGCTCTTGTACCTATTAAGTAAAAGCGGTGGTTGTTTTGCCAAGCAGGCGGGAGGGCGAGGTTGGTGCGCAGCGGCAGGGTGCTGGGGGGGCTGTGCGAGGGGACATGCGCCCTGCAGGACAGCGGCTTCGGGGAATAAAGCGCAGAAATGAGCTTTGCATCCCATTTCTGGGGACAGTCTTGTCTCCAGGTGGTGTGGGTGTATAAGCAGAAAGTTGTCTACCCCTGAATCATAAGCAGATTTTGAAAAGTGAAATATAACCTAACACCTGTCTCCCTCCAGAAAAGTAGCCCCTTCTCTACAGGGTCGGAGACGGTGCCCGTGGCTCAGGCCCCTTTTTACAAAATGCTGCGGCCCAGCTGGGTAAGAGGTGGAGGACAACTCCAAGGTGTGTGTGTGTAACCAGGTAGGAGAGGGGGAGATGTTTGCCGCGTTCACAGCCCCACGCTGGCTGGTAAATCCCGTCCCTCTGGCAGATCTGTCGCTCTGGCAGGAGGGGAAGGTTTGCTCCCCACCGTGCCTCATATCAGGCCTTTGCAGGGATGCTGGCTCGTGCGCTTGTAGCTTTAACGACTTCATCCCTAGAAAAGGTAGCGTTTCTTGTGCTGCTGTTCCAAATGCATCTGCCTGAGTGAGTGTGTGCAGCCCTCGCACCTGCGTACTTGGCTTTGCAGAAATGGTGAAGATTGATGACGCCTCTGGAATAGTTCAGCACCTCCCAGCCAAGGAAAAGTTTTCCCAGTTCAAAGAAAGTATGGAAATATCCCCGCTGTCTATCCACAAGTTCACAGATAAAGTAGGAAAGGGGAGGTAGAAAGAAAGGAACATCTCCCAAATTGGAAACTGAGCTGCTGTGAATCCTTTTCCCAGCACCATCCTGTGTCACCTGCATGCCTGGTACTGGCAGGAGATGGGGACAGAGCAGAGCTCAGCTGGTCTGCGTGGCTGGCAGCTGGGAAGGGTCTTCGGTTTTGATGATGATGGGCTCAGATGACAAGTGGCAAACAGGTGATGATGGGTTGGGTAGCCAGCACTCCCAGGTTTCTCTCTGGTTTTCCTGCAGACATGTTTGCACTGCCCGAAAAGTCACTTTTAAACTGATGTAGTTGTTTGGGCGGTGCTTTGGATCCATTCTCTTGTCTCACAGTGAGATAGGAATGCCCAAAAAAAGGGCCTGTGTGATCGTGTGTCATGGGACACTATTGTTACTGCCTATGGTCTGAGTCAGCAATGTGTATCCAGAAGATCTCCAAGAAAGATGTATTCTCCAAATCTTTTAACTGGAACAAGAGGAGGGGGGCATTTAGAAAAACAACTTCAAAAGTTGGAGAGCTTGACATTTTCATGTAAAGGTGTTTGCCTTGCAGAGGTATGCTCTAGCGCTGTACATCAAAGAATGTTAAAAAAGGCCTTTCTCATTCATTTCACTGCCTTAGCCACGTCCGTGGCTCTGGACGTGACCCAGGATGCATACAAGACTCTCACTGTTGCAGAACATGAGACTGCAGCAGCACTTCCAGGAACAGTGATCTTGTGTACCCGCTGCGGGCACGGCTTCACCAAGCTTTTCTTCTTGCCACAACCTTCATTTCAGGAGCAGGTGAAGGACCACAGTCAGTCTGGGGGCTTCCACGACGCCAGGGAAAAATGATCGTAGCAGCAAAATCCCTGCAAAGCCCAGTGCATAGTCATCAGATACTAAATACTGAGCCAGGGGAGAGGGACGGGCACGTGAGCTCATGTGGGTCTTCAGAGATTTGTGCTGGGTGCCTCTGGTGAAGCAGCTTGGGCCGCAGCAGGTCTGGTAGATGTGCAGCAGAACATGTCACTGCTTGGGTATGCAGTTAGCGTGGGACAGAGGCTCCAGATAGTATTTCTGGCCTCTGCCTGCAGCGCCTGGAAGGCTGCAGTGGTTGTTGAGTTCCGGTCTCTGTCGGGTCGACGCAGGGGATGCTAATTCTTTGCTTGAAGGTGGGGAAGCAGAGAATGGGAGGAATATTTGCTGATTTTAAAAGAAATATACTGTGTTTCACAGGACTGAAGAGCTCTCTCCTGCAAAGGGAACTTGCATTGCAAACGCATTCTTTTCCCGCTGGGAAATCCTGGCCTTTCATTAACGCAAGGGGATGCAGCTGCTCTCCAGATGCAGACCAAAGGAGTCCCTTGTCTGGGTTGTAGGTTGGAGCCTAATGAAGGGAGAAAAAAGTAACTGCTTGGATTTCTGCAGCTGTTGCTGGTTTTCCTACTTCAGAGGGAAGGAGGAGCCGTGGAGACACCTCACCTTAGTGGCACAGGCACTGCTGGGGATGGCTCTGAGCGCCACGGTGCTGCAGACACAGGTGGCTTTGGGAAAACTGCATGAAATGAAAATTCCAGGAGACAAATAAAGGGGAGCTGCTTCTTTTAAGTGCAGCCGGACGGGCGGCCAAGTCACATCTCCTGAGCTTATTTTTGGTGCTGTTACTGTAACACCCAGGAACCACAATGCTCTGTGCCGCCAACACGTATTGCAAGAGAGAAGGACTTTAGCAACCACTAATGTGGGAGGGAGACACAGTTAAGGGGAGGGGGTGGGGGGGGCGTGACGTGCCCGAGGTCACCTCACAAGCGGGTGGCAGAGCAAGGCAGGTGAGCCATGCCTGCTGGGGCCAGACCACTGCGGTGGACTCACAGCACCCATCTGCACTGCTACAATCCTTGCCACTGCCCCAACATCCCAGCGTGCGGTCTGTCTCTGTCTGGCAGGGATGGGGCGCCCGTGGAACAGCCTGCAGCTCTACTTACCCCTAAGCCAGCAGCCAGCTGGGCAAGGAGTAGAAAAAAGTCTGGAAGAAAGAGTGATGCTGTTGCTGCAGCCAGAAGAATATTCGTCTTGAGAACTAGTTGTTCTGGGAAACACCAGTGCTAAAATGCTGTGGGAAATCAGCACACAGTTTCATGTTTTCCAATGTGTAATTGATACATACTCCAATTCCCCCATATTTAAAAGAGAAGTACACAGTGGGAATAAGAAGAAATGTATTTTGCTGCTTTTTCTGAATATTGATGAAAGTTAGCTTTATGTAGGCTCCCCAGGACCTCAGCACTATTTTCAATTACAAAAATCTTCCTACCTGCATACTGTATTCGTCTTTTAAATACCATTGCTCCTTTCTTCCATAAAAAGCTTCCGTGAACTCGTGCAAATATTTGCTTGCTGTTCAGTGGCAATTTGGATAGTCACCAAATTCAGGAGCACGGTTCTACAAGCGAGCTGCGTTCTGCTGGAGGATTCCAGCTCCTGCTATAACTAACTGCAAACACCTTGTCCACAGGCCGGGGGTGCTGCAGGGAGGAAGGGACGCCCACATCTTCAACTTGGAAAGGCATCTGTCAACATCTAGATTTATTAGGTCAAAACCAGCAAGGCAGAGTGCAGGGGGAGAACTTTGCTGCGCTTTCTCTTCACCACCTTGGCGGTCAGCTGCTCTTTAATTCTGGCTCTGCTCTCTAGGTCTGTATGCAGAGCACGTGGCAGAAATGTAGCCCGTGCTGAGAGAGGCCTGGGGTGTAGAGGCGCAGCCCCATCCCTGCAAGAAAAGAGCAAAGTGTTAAAACCACTCTTGGAGCCACTGGTGTTTCAGTGACCAGGACCAGCTGGGGAGCCAGCAAAAGCCCCGAGGTGCTGATATCCTCAGCAAAGGCACATCTTCTAGAAGCTTTCCGTTCCCTGTCTGCAATGCCATGATTGTCTTTGAATTACGTCATTTACAAGCCCTCAGCCATGCCTTCTTTTTTAACAGGTGCAGGAGATGTCTTTGCAAATGTAATGGTGTCTTTGTTATGATGGGGGGAAACGAGCTTGCGGCTGGCTGGGGCTGCGCGGAGCTGGTGAGCTTTGGCGGGCTCTGGAGCGCTCCAGTTCTGGCCAAGCCTGAATTAAACAGCACTGCTGGGTTGGACCTGGTATGTGCTCAGGTGCGTGTGCATCGTGGGCTGTCTCCAGGAACACGTAACATGCCTGGGCCGGAGAGCCACAGGCTGCGCGGGAACGAGTGCATTTCTGAATGCAGCACGCTGCTTGCCTCTGGTTCTGAAAGTCAGAAAAAGCAGCAGACAGTATTAATTTGGCTTTTGCTGGGTTTTTGCGTTCACAACAGGCTCTAGCAAAAACATTCACTTTATTTTAGCTCTTCCCTGGGAATGGGCTTTTCAGGTTCCTCTGCTTGTCTGTTTTCAGGCAGTAGAGAGATCCTGAACAGCTTATGTTGGGTAAAAGTCACTGGATTGTCTCTTCAGTCCCAGCGGTGTGCCAGGCATATTAGATTGCTGGAACTAGCCCAAATTTCTGTCTGCACCCTTAATTGGGAAACAGGGATGGGGATGAGCAGGGGACTCCAGAGGTGTAAATAGATCAGTCAGCCACATGGCGTCATCTCTGCTCTGTACAAACGCAGTTGAGGACGTGCTGAGCAGAAAGAATAATTTTAATTAGCACATACTCCTTCCCAAGCTCTGGAACTAGTGTAAATGCATTGCCACTTCTGCTGCTTTTAACAGACTAGCTAGTAAACTTTGCAGGAAGGTGCCACCCCTCAGCATCTACCTCATCTCATTCCTCAAAATCCACGTAGGCTGTGTCCATGTCAGCAGAGGTTGGGATCCCTTTGGCACCTGCACGCGTTCCTGGGTAGGCAAAGAGAAGCAGCAACAGGGTGTCCTCCTCCATCATCGCAGGGCATGGACGATGTGCCTGGGATGGCTTTTCTAACTGTACCGTAAATGGTAAAAACACACTGACTTCTCCATCTTTGAGCATGACATCTCCAGTGCTGTCAGAAAGACTTTCCTACTTAGTGCAGGTACGTGGGCAGATATGTGACAGCGGAGAAAGTGCACAGCGCTGTACCCTCCCTTCCATACAAACTTTTTATAAAAGGCCTTGCAGAGAGCTGCTTGGGCGTAGCGCCTGCAGAAACGGTTGTGTTGTACGGGAGAGTGGAGGGGGTTAGTTAGAAAAAACAGGTACTTCATGTAAAAAGTTTCCAGCTGTTTTGAAAATTCAAAATACTCACGTGCCCCTGCAAGTTGTTTATAGGGCCAGTGAAACTTCGGTGGATCTGGCGGAGCTGACACAGTCTCTCCTGTAGCTCCCAAGGTGGCTGGAAATATTCAGTATCAGATCACTGGTTAGGAGCTATTTCTTGCTCTTTGATGGTGGGGCCTGAAGAAATGCCCCAGGTGACCTCGATGCTCTTGGAAGCAAGTTTTTGAGTCTCCCAATTTTTATAAAATAAAGGTGCAATGAATGTGTATATAATTTCTCTCTAGTAAAGGGCTTGGAGAACTCCCTTGCTTATGAGTAATAACAGTAGTTTCAGTCAGATGGACATAGGACCTGGGGTCACCGTTTGTAATTCCCTGTGTATGTAATTTGTCCTATTCACATGAATAGTTTGAAATTCAAACTGGTTATTACACTGGATAGAGTTTGAATTGAATTGTCAGGAAAACATGAGAAAATTGCACTGGGTATGTTCGCCCATTCTAATGTAAACCCATAAATAGCCTTTAGATTTAGTTAGTCCGTAATTGAAAGAAAATCTGTAACAGCAGACAAGGACCAGTTGAAGATAAATTTCATGTGAGAAATGAGGGAAGATGGCCGCATTGCTCGACCTTACTTTGGGAGCACTCTCCTGGGAGGTGCGGATTTGGGAAGAGCTGGTCCATACTGGGTGCTGCACGAGTGCCGGCTGCCCAGAGCTCAGGGAGCGAGACTTTGACAGGCTCTGGGTGCTTATTTTTCCCTAGAGTGCTTTCTTGTCTGCTTCCTTGTTGTTTTCTTTTTCTTTCTTTCCCTCTGTCTATCTCTTTTTATGGTCTCGATAGTGGAAAGTGAGAGACCTTTGCCTTTCAAACCTACCTTAATATCCTAGAATAGCACTAGCACCAACAGCTTCCTCCCTCAGTGGTGAAGGAAGATGCTCAAAGAAGCCAGAGCAAAACTTCCCAGTTCCTTCCATTCTCACCCTGTTTTCAGACACTTAAATCTTTCCCATACTCCCTCTTTGGGCAGAAATTTTCCATGCTGCTTGTGTGCCTAGTGCTGATTTTTGCATTAACTGAAATGATTTCATTGTGAAATGTATAGAAACCTCTGCTAAACAGGTCAGCTCTTACTTGAGAGTAAGATTTAGAAGGAATAGGGGGTTTTGTACTCACTTTATAGATAGGAAACTGAGGCACAGAAACATTGAGGTTAAATATATAAAATGTCAAGCTGTCATTTCCTCACTGCAGAGTGTTTGAGTTGATGAACCTAACAATGTTCTTTTGACAGTCTGTGAGTGGGATAATACCTAAATAGGAAAATGAGATGACAGGTTTCACAGCTTCCCTGTTGAGGGAGTTTGGAATAAAAAACTCAGTTTTGCATGCTCTGTTAGGAGAAAACATCAAAAACACAGAAGCACGCAGTTAGAGATGGCGAGGTTCCCCGCCTGTGGATCCAGCCCTGCAGAGGTACCTGGGCATCCCATCAGGAACAAATTTGGGATGCACAAAAAAGAGCAACAAAAGAGATAAAAATTGAAGTTTGATGGTCTACTGTGATCCTGGAGTAACCTTCCATCCCATTTGCTGGTAATGCGTGGTATCTAGTGAACAGTTGGAGCTACCAGTGCTTTAAAAATTCCTGATGTGCCGCTGGATGAGGTGTCTCGCTGCCGGCTCATGCCTCTGAGACTCAGCCAGAGCGCATGCTGCAGGGTGGAGATGTGATGGTGGAGGCATCGCACTCCTTGTGTCACGACTCATGCTTACAGGACTGTCTTCTGTGCCTGTCTCTGGCCCCCATCACTGGCCCAGGTTGCCCAGAGAGGTGGTTGATACCCCTCCCTGGAAACATTCTAGGCCAGGTTGGATGTGGCTCTGAGCAACCTGATCTACTTGAAGATGTGCCTTCTCACGGCAGGGAGGTTGGACTAGATGGCCTTTAAATGTCCCTTCCAACCCAAACTATTGTATGATCACCTCTGGTATTGCTCTCTGAAGAGGGTGACAGCTGACCAGAACTGTTAGCATAAATGGAAAAAATTGCAAAACCTGCTTGGCTGTGAGTGCGCTGACCTCTTCCAACGAGCTCAGGCCCGTTGGCACGTGAGATGATTTCAGCTGAATCAGAGCTGTGGGATTTTCTTCCTTCTCTTGTGCACATTAACTTTTTGGACCTAATCATCATGTTTCCCACCACGAAGCCAAGCGGTATGCTTACATCTCGCCTGGCTATTGTGCTTAGGTAAGTCCCTTGGTGTGGGAGTGCTCTGTGTGGGGCACTCAAATCAAACCAGCACCAAGGGCTTTCTGCCTGGCAGCCATCTCGCACCGCACTGCAGACTGCCTGCGGGGCTTGTTTAGAATTTGTGCGGCAGCAAAAGTATTTGCTCCCAGTTGTTAAGTGTGAAGCTGGCAGCGTGTGTGTTTTGAGGCGAAAAGAAAGGGTATTTGCATCTTCTGAAAGGTTATGATTTGCATTGTAACATCCCCAAGATGTTTTTGTTGCCCTGGTAGGGTCCCTGGGGGAGAAGCACGGTGGTGGAGCGCTTCGGCTTGTCCTCGCAGCAGAGCAAAGTGAGAAATGGGGCATCCCGCAGGAATAACCCTCGTGCTTCCAGACCAGTAAGGACTGGGACACACAAAGCTGAGCATTGGACCGGCTTCAGAGCTCCTTCTGGATTTTAGCACACTATAGAAACTGATAAATGACATCTTTACCCTGCTTTATCCCCTTTTGCACAGCTTTCTGAAAGTGAAAGAGAGTGCTCCATTTCCTAACATTAAAGGAATGTTTACTTAGCCTAATTTTGCGAGATATAAGGCTCAGGTGGTTATACTCCTCCCACTCTCCTTCCCCCCAGGATTTTGAGCTCATGGGGCCAGTTTCCATGGTGCCCTCAAGGATAAAAAATTCCTAAAAAGTTTTCTGAGCAGAGACATCCAGTTCAAACACACGCACGTCATTAGGTGTCAGGGAAACCACACCAGTGGGTGCTGGAAACCTGCCTTGGGCATCCCAGCTCCCCACGGGCCCGTTGATGCTTTGGCCGTGGTGGGGCCTTCTCAGCAGCACCCAGCTGCAGCACCCAGTGGCCTCTCCAGCCCCTCCTCAGCGGCTGCACGATAAAGCCAACAGAGAAGTCAAAAAGACACTCGGGCTTTGGATCAGGCTTTACGACCTGAGATAATCCCTCACTTCATTATAAGATGGGATTTTAAAACTGCAGAGCAATGAAAAGCTTCCACTGGGCAGTGGGAAGAGAACCCTTTAATAAACATAAAAATCCTATTAAAAATATATGTACATAAACTGTGCTGCCACATAGAGGCATTGGCGACAGCTCTCCCAATTTATCATGAATTTTGCAGCCGGCAGCGCTTTTATTTTTAATGCCTGACCGTTGGAATCCTGCTATTGCAGGAGCCTTTTCCTCTATCTTTTTAGTATAAGCAAGAGTCTAGCTGTCATTTTTGCAGAGGGAGGCTATAAAAGGTGAAATAAGTACAGTGTAAGGGATCTAAACCCAGAAGGCTGGTCAAAAAATCTGCAGTATTTTTAAATTTCATTATTTTTTAACGTTTAGCTGTGACTGTGAACCTAAGTCCTATAATGATGAACTGAATGAGCAATGGTTCATTCAGAGTACCAGAACAAATCAAGGAGTAGCCCATCACCCAGAGTACTCTGCTGTAACGCAAAAATTTGTGTACTGAGTGAAGATAAGTATTTAGGAGATGATCCAACATACCACACCAAAGAAACAAACCAGCTGAGTGACTTCATTTCTCTCCAAGCACTACAATAAATCCATCGTATATCTATAGTTTCACTTGAATTCACTGTATTAGCTTGAAAGCTAATAGGTGTCCTCAAGTGGGTATCCGATTGCCATTAAGTTGGAATGAGGTCCACAGAAAACAACTCACAGGGTGTCCTTTTGGCGGAAGGGAGTAAGTTGGTGGTTGGCAGTGCTTTGCCCAGCACTCATCCAGATACCAACGTGGGTAGGTGAGGTGCATTTCTGCTGTGGAACTGTGCATTTTCTAGTTACCCCCCATTTAACTGTAACCTTTTATAAGAAATTAGAACCCATTTAAATTCAGTACAGAAAGGGGGGGGAGCTCTGGTGGCGTTGCACTTTCTTAGAGCATCTTGCACATTTTCCAGTGCACCCCCAGAGCAGGAGGACTCTCTCCCAGTGCATTGCCTCCCGCCATACAGGGTGCGTGAGGGTGAGGTGTCCTCAGGCTGGAAAATGGAGGCAGAAAAATGTTGTTCTTTTCCCACTGTTATGCAGACCCGCACTGTCTGGCTGACTCTTTGGTCAGGGCTCTAAACCAGGAGATTCTCTTTCCCTTCTGTCTGTGGCCACCTTGGCTGCTTGCAAAGACCCATGAGCTGGAAGCTCGTCATCTGGCCGGCATCCTCCCGAAGGTATTTGAAGAGTGCCACGTGGAACACCAGCTCACAGTGCTTACAGCATTTTGTAGTGCTCCAGCAGCAGCAATTCAATCCTTATTTGGGTTTTGGCCAACGTTTGTTGTCCTCACTGGAAATGGTATTGATTATTTGAGCTCAGGAGCCAATTATGGCCGATATGATACTCACCACCTCGCATCCCAGGATGACGTGTGCCATGCAGGCTGCTTTGCTTCCGCTGTACCTGCCAAATGGGCCAGTGAGGTTCCAGACAGACCTCTGGCCTTTTAAATCACCCATGGTGTGAATAAGCCGTTTAAGTCATGTCCTAAACCTTATTTGACACGTTTGTTGGGTTTGGTTTGAGCAGGGATTGGCATTTGTTTAGTATATCCCTTGGAGGAGCTGTGTCCCACACAGCATCCGGCTGTCTGCTTGCTGGCACTGCAGATTTTGTGCAGTGGGGAGAATTTTGGATGAGAGAAACTGCTGTGCCCATGGTGAGCAGTACCATGGGCTGTTGGAGCCCACCAGCAATTGGTACCTACTGTTGCACTGCCAGGCAAAATCATACGCGAGATGAGGGCTGTGCTTGGCCTATCAGGATGAGAACACCTTGTTGGTGGGGTTCCATGCCAGCTACTGTGGATGAAATGACAGCTGGAGTCTGTGACCCTCCCCTGCCTTCCAGTGGTGGTTGTGGTGGCGGGCAGCAAACGATGGCTACGGAGCCTGCGGGCAGCTGAACCGCTCCTGGGTGCCTGCTCCCGGCAGCAGCTCTGCAAACGTTACACAGCAAAACCACGAAAATCCAAAGGCTTCACCCCGATGCAAATTCAAAACAAAGACCCTGGTTATGATAAACAAGGCCCAAGTCTCTGTCCTTTTAGAGGCCCTTCTCAGCCAGGGATGAGATGTCCCCTGTGATCAGAAGTGAGAGCGACCTGCACTCTGATAAATGAGTTACAAGAGGATCTTGAGAGCCCAACAGAGAGATTTCGGTGCCGATCTCGCAGTGAGAGGACGGGGGATGCTGCGGTGCTGAAGCTGTGGGGCGTCAGGAGCTCTGCTCTTCTGGGGGGAAAGTGGTGGAGATGGGGGGGTTGCTGGGTTGGTGCTGAAAGCTGGGCAATTCCTCATTCTGCTCTTCATTTATTACCTTTTTCTGCCTCACTGAGTCTGCGTTAACGCTAGCGTCTGGTGTTTTCAGCTCTCCTTGGGTTTACTGCGTTTAACAGCTTCCTGGGCAAAGCACCTTCCCACGTGGCTTATTTGATGCTATTTAGCTGAATTTGTTGAGCCTCTAGCCTGGGTTTATTTCGTTAAAATTTGGGCCGTACTTTTCCATCTGGCTGCCTAGTGGAAACGGTGTCCAAAATTGGTATTTCAGTCACTTCTGTATATTTTTTGCAAAGTTAATTGAATTATGAGAGGCAGGTTACTTAAGCAAATGCAGTGGCCCCTGTGACACTTCATAGGGCCTGTTAAACACATAAACCCAAACAGGATCAACACTTTCCAGTAATTACAAATGCAACCAGCAAATTGGCCTTCCTGCCCCTTGAGGAGGAGGTTGACAAGGTCTTCTTGGGGCAGCTCCTTCAGCACTGCCGCTGCTGGAGTGAAATGTGATAATGCCTCCGTCCGCCATGAAATACTGCATCTTCCGTCACATCCCTGACCCAAAGTAGTATTTAAACTGGTATTTAAGGAACTGCAGCCAGGCCCACGTCACCCATACATAGCAGGAATATCATCTACGTTGTTTATAGAGAGGAAAATGAGTTGTGATCTCTTCTCACTGCTGGTAACGAGTGGACTTGGGCACATCTGGGGCTGCGGGTGGGACAGGTCCGGTGAGCGCAGGACCCCGGAGCACGCGGAGCTGCTCGTGTATCCTACGCAGCTGGCGCGGTTACTGGGGCAGCCACGCTGCCAGAGGCTTTTGGGGATGAGTTTGCAGAGAGGAAAGGTGTCACTTGACCTTTCTGAGATTTAGTTGCCTGGCTGCTTTAATGGCTTTGGGATGCGGGAAATGGAAGTGTAAATACCGATGACGTGCAGGTGGCCTCGCCTGCGCCTGCCCGCTCCGTGCTGCCGGGGAGAAAATATATGTCCAAAGAAGGAACACATCCTTCTTTTTTTTTTCCACTTCTTCTTCTTATTTATTTCATAGGCAAGGAGCAGAGGTGGGAATAAAGGAAAAAAAGACGTCAGCTGCTTATTAGATCAGCAGCAGTTGTTTTGAGCCCTGGCTTCTCCATGCCAGTTGATGTAGTAAGCTTTGTTTTGGGGGTGCTTTTCTGATGATGCGAAGGGCTGTCTGATTAGAAAACGGTACTTTGCTGCAATAATTTTCAGCAAGCAACTTGCACTGGTATCTCTGAGGTAACGTGCTGTTGATTAATGCACAAACTTACCCACTCTCCCTGGTGTCTAGTTTTCATTCCATGTAAGCTCTGATTATTCAGTAAAAAAGAAACATTGGCCTGTGAAGCTAAACATCAAAATGCAGAAGCAGAACCCTCAGTGTCCCCACTGTTTGCAGAGTGTTTGCTGAGGGTTATTTTCATGCCACACACAATTGAGGTTATAGAGGAGAGCAAAACGAACGATATTTGTTATTCAGTTCATTTTGGGGTTTCAGCACTGTCGTTTTCTCACAGCAGTGGTGCCTGGGGACTCTCAGGGGGTGTGAGGTTATGAATTTATTACATGGTGTCTGGAGCTGTACAGAAACAGCTCCCAAAGGTCTCACTGAAGGAGAAGGAAAGGATACTGTATGGAGGAGCCAGGAGTGGGAGGGCAGAGGAGGAAATGTGGGTATGGCGACACGAAGTGGCTTGCCTACGGTGCCAGGGCGCTGACTGCAAGAGAAGCAGTACTGGGATTTATATTTTCAGATTGCTGGGCTGCTTCTAACCTCTAAGCAAAGTGCGTAGGTTTCCGCTGGGACCTCCACTGTGTCTTTGCTGGCTGGATCTGCATCTGAGGTCAGGTTCCTTATGCCAAGTAGATTTAACTGGGATTATGCATTTGTAAGTCTGGATCTGGATCTGAACTGTTTGTTTCTAAAATTTGCCAAACCAAAATCCAAAGTCCAGAGAATCTTGGAGGTTTTTATGCCTTCGTTCCAGAGTCCGTGTCTGGTTTTACGGGCTGTTAATACATTAAGGTTTCTTTAAAACAGTTAATAATTTGTATTAAATAGTTTGGCTGCAGATTTTTAACTGCTTAATGACAATAGAGTAGAAGCAAATAGAACGGAACTGGGGTTATTCTTAAAAAGATTTCCATTATGTTAGCATGTGATCACCTTGTAATCTCTAGTGCATATGTTCCACCACCCATCCCTTACAGAGCTGTGCAGCTCGTATATTCTACTTCAGAATTGGAGGCAGCAGCCCACAGATGCATAGGGTACCTGCCCTGCACCTCCCAAGTCCTGGGCTAGTGCCCAGGCTGCTCCGTCAACCTCCATTCAAGTCTAGGAGAACATAATTTGGGTTTAGGGCAGGAAAAAGGAAACAAAAGAGACCAGAAAAGCTCAAGTAAAGTATTTGGAGAAATTGTGTGATAGAGGAGATTTGCGTTAAGTCAAAGACCTCAGGCTGTTTCCACATGGGGAAGTCAGCAGTGCTAGTCACCAGCATCTCTGCGAATGGATGAGGCTCATGTAATTCCCTGTGTTGTCCTTGAAAATCTGCATGACTCCTGCATTGGAAGTTGATGCAATCAGTATATCTAAAAAATGGCAGAGTACCCACCTGTGAAGCAGCGTGGGAAGGCCAGGAGGTTGGTTGGATAAGCGGGCTCACCTCATTCCTTGCACTGAGGTCTGTGCTAACCACATACGGACCAGATGGTGGACTTGGCTTTCTCTGCCTCTAAAACAAACCTCTGTCCTCCCCCTCTGTCTCTTTGCAGAGCTCCCTTCCTCGGAACACTTGAGTGTGGCCGATGCGACATGGCTTGCCCTCAATGTGGTGTCTGGCGGAGGTGGCTTCTCCGGCTCCCAGCCCATCGGAGTGACCAAAATTGCCAAGTCAGTAATAGCACCCCTAGCCGACCAAAACATCTCAGTGTTTATGCTCTCCACCTATCAGACGGACTTCATCCTGGTAAGAGGACATGAGAGGAACAGGCAGTCATCTGCCACCAGATAAAAGCTCAGTTGGTCAGTTTTAATTACGTTTCTGGGAACAAGTTGTTTGAGGAGCAGCAGAAGTACCAAAGTCTGCTTTCCCCAGAGCTCTGTGTCTTGTAGTTAGGCCCTCTGATATCTCAGAAGCTTTTCCCATGGAATGAGGCGTTTGTTGGTACAGGTTATCTGGTGTCTAATAAGAGTGCTGAGTCCACACTGCAGTCTCTCCTGTAATGGAGGCACTGGCAGCATTTCCCACCATCACTCAGACATTGGTTTTCTGGGAGTTAGAGGAGCATGGCATCTGCTGTCATGTTGGCTGATGATGTCCAGGAGGCTCCAAAGTTGTTTCGGGCATAGACAGACAGACTTTCTGTCTCAAACATATGTGTGCGCACACACAGAGGGCACAACCATATAAGCTTTACTTCCTTAGGAAACAAGGCTGAAGAACAGGCAGTGCCGAGTTCTTGAAGGGTTGCTGGAAAAGAGGTGAAACCTCTCCCTCTTAGAAGTCTCTGCACTCTTTCCATAGTCTTAAGAACTCTGTGCTTAATCCTACTGATATTTGCAATGACATCACCAAATATGCTTCTCTAGACGCACATCCACATGGTAATTATACCTGCTGGCTCAAACGGGGGTGATGCGTCCACTTTTCTGTGCCATGAGAGCACATAACCTCTACTGCAATGTATTCTTGCTTCTGGTGCATACCATCATGAGCTAATCCTGTTGTCAACTTCAGGTACGTGAGCGAGACCTGCCCTTCGTGATGCACACGCTGGCTGCTGAGTTCACCATCCTCAGAGTAGTGAATGGGGAGACAGTGGCTGCCGATGACCTTGGGATAACAAATGGATTTGTCAAACCAAAACTGGGTAAGGATCAGCACAGGCTCAGCTTGCCAGGGAGTTGGTCTGCATGACACATGGGGGTGAAAGTCTGCCTCCTACCTTCCCTCAACATTCTGGTGAATGTTTATCCTGTTGTAAGGTAATAAACTCTCTTAACATGTGCCTGAGTCTATCCGCGTTCAACCAAGGATTTGAGCAGGTGCTTAACTTCCTAAGCAATGCTGGTGAGCTTTGCTGAATTTGAGCCTTTTAATGCTGGTTTCAAATCTCTAGTGGAGACATGCCTTCTGCAGGATGGAAGGTCCTACAGCAATTCATTTCAGTTGCAAAAATAACATTGTCCGTAGCTCATACTTCCAGGTTTCAAGATTTCAAAGGAAAACGGCTCATATAAAAGCTTGTTTGAGTATTGCAGTGATTGATGCACAGAGAATATTGTTGTTCAACTTTCACACTTCAATACCAGTCGGGATCAAGACCACTGTCAGCCCAGGACTGTACAGAACCTTAGGATGTTTCCGGTCTAGAGGAACTAGCATCAGGCAAAGGGCACAATCAGGAAAATGAACTACTTAAATACATATGATTTCCTACACATCTGTGTGTAATTTTGTGCCCATAAGCAAACAAAGCAGGGATCACTGTCACTCAGCCTCATCACTCGATAGCTATAAACCATCTTGTTTAAGAAAATGAGCCTTATACAAAAAGTGTGAAGGACGGGCACAGTGACACGCACGTTGATTATGCACAGGTATGCAATTTGCTGTGTTGCTGTGTTTAATAGTTGCACGCCTAAATACCGGCTGTTTCTCAGCTACTGGCTGCAAACGTGTTTGCTAAGCTGCTGCACATCAGCTGGTTTTTAATTTTTGTAGATATTATGGCAAAATAGACCCCCAGAAAGTAAGGGAAAGAGGATAACCAGCAACCACAGCCGGAGCAATGCCTTCCGTAGCCATGCCTTTTAAATGGTGGAAGCCTGAATTTATTTCTGCTTTTCAGCTTGTGTTGCCACCTCCTTTAGCTTGCCCCTTGTCTCTTGTGGATGTACCCAATGTCCTGAAAGCCCCTATGAGCAGAGAGCTGACCTGTGCCCCGTGCAGGGCAGGATACTCACCCTGTACCCCAGGGAGGGCATCACAAAAGGAGGTTGTCCCCAGGCTCCTTGGTCCCTGTCTGAGAACCAGCAGGGCTTCAGCAGTGAAACTTTCTTACAAACACTGTCTGTTTTCTCTGCAGCCACTACCGACGTGTGGATAACGTGCCTGGTGGGACGTGAATCCGCTGCAGATGTGGCTTCATAGTTGTGTGTATCTGTGTGTGTCTCTTTCAGTTCAGAGGCCTGTCATTCATCCCCTTTCCAGTCCAAGTAATATGTTCTGCGTCACCAGCCTGGATCCAGATACCCTTCCCACTGTTGCCACACTCCTAATGGATGTCATGTTTTACTCCAATGGGTAGGTCCCGGCAGGGAGACAGGCTCCCGGGGGAGGTGTGGCTGGTGTCTGGAGGCACAAATTCACATTGCTCCTCCAGGATGCCTAGGGATCTGCTGTGCCCTTATGCTGCTGTGGTGCTCTGCACTTAGGGAGGGAGGTTTCACAGGCTCAAGAGGGTTGTCCTGACAGGTGGAAGCCAAGTAGGGGATTTAGGGTGCGCAAAGACATCTGTTGGCTTTGGAAAGCTGAGCCTTTTCAGATTTAAGCTAAGAGTAGCAATGTGATCGACGTGCTGCATATCCACATCTGACCGGAGGATGTATGGCCGGCGGTGCTGCTGCCATCGGTGCCTGCAGCTGCTGGCCCAGAGCCTCCCGCAAGAGGACCTTGGGGCCAGGGTGGGCGAGTTTTGTCCATTGTGGGAACTGGCATTTTTTGCCCCTGCAAAATCAAAAAAATTAAAAGCAGTGTAATGTGACAGGACTCAGTGTCACTTCCCGAAGTCAGTATATGAATATTTCTGGTTTCACTGGCTGTATCTGCTTTAAAAGTCTTCCTTTGTTCTTCTTGCCACAGTTAATGCTGTTCTCTTCTCTTTCTTCAGAGTAAAAGACTCAGTGGTGGGCAACGAAGACTCGGGACATATTCGCTTTTTCTCCTTTTCTCTCATTGAGGGTTACATCTCCTTGGTCATGGATGTCCAGACGCAGCAGAGGTGAGCTTTGGTCTTAGGGTCTCCTGGACCCCAAAAAAGCACTTGGGATGTTCTCAAAGGAGCAGGAAGCAGCTTAAGCTCCTCCGCGTTAAATTCTTGGGAGCCTCATTGTGTGGTGTCATGTGCCTGTACGCCCTGTCACTTTCTGAGTGAAATCACTGAGTCAAATCTGGCATGTTAGTTAGAGCTCCTGGATTTTGGGCTTCTCTGTCTAAGCCTTCAGTGAAATCACAAGGCAATGTAGCGTTATCTCATTTCTGAAAGAGGGACACTGGATCGAAGTGATGCTGACATTTTTATTCCATTGTTCCTTAATTGTGCACAGCCCCCAAAAAATCTGGTTCATTAGTTCATTATTCATTAGTTGTGCACAGCCCCAAAAAAATCTGGTGTACGTGGTTGAAGTTTTACTGCTGAAGGCCAAAAGTAGGGTGTGGATGTCGGTGATGCTCTCTTCCTGCTTTGCTTTTACACACAGCTGGGCTTGGTTCGGAGTCTCGTGATGATAATGTCCTGAGTCATCCCTGTGCAGCGGGAGCCCATGACTTGTCTGGCAAGGAGAAAGTCAGCTAGCGAGCAGATACCAGCCTGTATGCGTGTACTTCTGCAGCCTCACATCACAGAAGTCTCTGAGGTCTGGAGGTTAGACAGGATGCTGCCCTGAGATGCAGTGCATAGATTTGCTTTTGACACACAGTGCAGTGTTTGGTTTTGATTCTTGCCTGCCCTAGGGACTTGTTTTGCAAACTGTTAATTGCCCTCTTGAAAGCATCTTCGACCTTAATTGGAGTAAACCTGTCTGGCTTCAAGAGAGGCTAGAGGGTTGGAGCAGCAGCCTGGTGCTGAGGGAACCTGGGCGGCCAATTCCATCCCTTGTAGACTGCCTGCGTGACCTTGGGCAAGTCTCTTAGCCACTGGTCTTCTTTCCCCTGCTAAGAAATGGACATCTCTGCAGGGATGCCAGGAACCTCCCCAGGGAAGGTATGGAAAAAAGCACTGATGATGCTCAGACACAAAAACAGTGGCTCACATGCCTAAGAGAGTGGGGTATGGAACATACTCCGTCCCTAGGTCTTTCTAAACACAGCTCAGCTCAAGCCTTCAGATTAGCAGTCTTGACACTTGTAAAGCCGGGGTATGGCCCGTTTCTTAGAAATCTTTTTCCGTGCCTCTCAGAGCGCCTACACACACTTCCAGCATCAGATGCTGGTTTACCATAGGACATCTGGAGGGGCAGGAAGGTGCATCTGTCCCGCTTGCCTTGAGTTTTCTCAGTTTCACCGAGCTGCTACCGCTGCTATTGTTGACTCCAAGCAGCACAGGGATACAGGAACAGCAGCATCCCTGCAGGCAGAATCTGACACACTGCCGTGTTTTAATTGGCACGTTTGGTGTTCCTTTTATTTTACAGATTTCCTAATAATTTGTTGTTTACAAGTGCATCTGGCGAACTCTGGAAGATGGTGCGGATTGGTGGGCAGCCTCTTGGCTTCGGTAGGTAAACATTTGGGGGATCAGCTGGTGCACAGGTAGTCAGTTGCCTCAGGGCCTTCAAGGATGATGGAAAAATCCATCTGAGACTTTTTAAGAGCCAGCAGCTTAACATGACTTTGCAAGCTGAGATTTTCCAACAGGAGTCTGACTCCTACCTAATAAGTCAGACTTCTAAATATACTTTTAGAAGTGCGACATGCTTGACAGCTCCATCTAAATTGCGTTCATCTGCTGGACTTTGGAGGTAGCTAAAGCTGGGTCTCTGTTTAAAGAGAAACAGTGGACAAAGAGATGGCATACATTGTAGGGGAATGCATTGTAGATTACTGAAATCAGTGGTCAGAAAGCACTGTCGGACTCCACTGGAGTCCTTGAGCAACCCTGTGGCTTTAGTAGATTTAGTATAGATTTATAGCAGTCCAAGTGGGAGTCCTATTCATAGACCTGTTTCACATCCAGTGCTGCAAACATTTTCTCTACTCAAAAGAGTCTTAGACCTAAGTAACACAGAGTAAATGCTTCACATCTGCAGAAGTGTTCTTGTTATTTTTATATCCCCTGTAATTTTAAGGAGTCCGATCTGAATACTGCAACAAAGGCCCGATTTTCAGAAAACACTGGAGCTCCTTCCCATGGTCTCTGAAACAGTTACAAAATATAGGCTTCAAGAGCATGTCTGAAAAACCTTTGGCCAATTTTTGTATTTCATTGCTACTTCTACACCAGACGAACGAAAGTAGCAAGAAGGAAATTTTCATGCACCTTCTCTTTATGGATCTTAGACGCAAAATATGTAGAAGTGGCATGGTGCATGTCATTGATAGGACATCAGGACACCTGCCAGTCCCCTAAATATGCTGCGTTTTATTATGTTAGCTTAGAATCAAGTTGAAATGTTCAGTTTGGATCAGGGAAACTCAGATTTCATCTGGAAACAATGTACCATTGATCTGCTATGAACAGGACAGGTGACCGTTTTAAAGTGGCGTGAAATCCTGTCTCAGGGCCTGTGGTGGTCTGTGGTCTAGCAACAAACCGTGTGTCCAGGCCAACCAGCAGGTCAGCATCTCCTCTCAGAGGTGCAGAGCAAAGTGTTTAATAACAGCAACTAAGGAGAAAACTGGAGGTTAAAGCTATATGAGACTGTCTTTGGTGCTTCCTTCCTGAACGTCATGAATTGCCTTTCTTTGGACCTCTGAAAATCATTCCAGTTCTAATGTTTTGTGCATTTGGGGTATTTACATTTCTCTGTAACAAGAAGGCGGCAATAAAATCAAATGTGCCATGTGTCACTGTGGCCCAAAGAGCCTGATTCTGTGAGAAAGAACACATTTTACCACGGGGATCCCTTCTGATTGGAGTTTGTGAAGACAGACCTCCTTCATGTATGTGCATGGAGCTGGCGAGATCCAGGAGTTCCGCAAGACTGATAAGTGCCGTTCAGACAATGACTGCGTTTTTTTGTCCTCCACAGATGAATGTGGAATTGTGGCTCAGATTTCTGAGCCTTTGGCCGCAGCCGACATCCCAGCCTACTACATCAGTACTTTTAAGTTTGATCACGCATTGGTGAGTATCAAGACAGCTTCTTTGAAATAGGGGAGCTCTTTTCCCTGGGAGAAAACTCATGACAAGAACATAATTTCCCATCTAGGGAGCTTGTTGGAGTGCCTTTGCACTGACGTAGCCTAGCAGATGTCTCTCTCCAGCCTCTTGGCTGTCTCTGCCCTGGGTCAGAGGCTTCTGAACCAAGCCTAGCCCTACCCCACGGCAAAACAGCATTAGGGAGTGTCATTCTTGCAAAGGGTTGGTCTCAGGCCTTAAAGACCTGTGGCAATGGAGACTTCACAACCTCCCCGAGCAGTCTTTTCCACTGCGTCACTGTCTTTTATTAGAAACAGCCACAAACCCTCTCTGTTTTCCTGCAAGCGCAGTCAGAGGCTCCAGACTCCTAGGAGAGTGCCTTTGTGTGTTGGAACCATTTTGGAGTGTCTCCCAATACCAGAGCCCTGCCTTCATCTCTTGGTACCCGCACGGCCCTAACCTTTGTGTTTTGGGACCCATCTGTGAGTCCTGATTAGCTCTGCGTCGCCCTCCTCATGCTGTAGGCCCTTGATAAAATAGCGATGATTGGCAGCACAGCAAGGGAAGGTGATTGTGAAGCAGAGAAGGGTGTTGCCGCATTTGTTTTCGTGAGTACCCACAGCAGTTGCAGCACAGTCATCATCAGCATGAGGGTCTTACCATTCGTACAGAGCTCTTCTCTTTTATACTGGTGGATATTTTACCTTCTAGGCATTAAGCCTACCTCCGCTCTTCCTTGGCTGTATAGGATACCCTCAAAAATGCAGAATTTCCCTGAAAAGGGAAAATTGTTATGCCTGTAGCCACAAACAGGATGGCATTTGACTTGGAGCCCATTCCCCTAGTCCTGAGGGAGGGAGTCAGTAGCCCATGCACTAACAAAGCTAACAAAACCCAGCTGCTTTGTGCTTTTTGGGTTATTTTCTTAACTGTGCCCTTTATTGCAGTATACTTCTCATTTCATCACTGTAAATTCACTGCCCAAGCCCTGCTTTTCACCTGTAAAAGCTCCAAGGAGTTCAAGGCGGGTTTTTTTCAGCTAATTACTTTGGTTTTTCACAGTTGGTGTGAACCATTTACAGCATATAGGTCATGTGTGTAAAGAGAAAAAGTAAATATTTTTCCAGATAGCAAAGGTCAAAGTGTTATATATGTTTGTCTTTTTTTCTTGAATATTAACTGTGCTGATAAGATAAGCTAATAAAACACTATTTTAAAATCAATACTGTTAGCTTTGCCTCGCATTCCTAGCTGTTGTTGAGGCCCCAAGTGCATGCTTTCTGTGCAGAGCACAAGGTGCAGAGCGCTCCTAGTTGTCAAGCAATATCTGGAGAGCTAAGCCCTGTCGGTTAAAATAGATATTTCACTTAAAACTTGTGCCATACGATTGTGATGACTCTGCAGGCAGCTCCGCCTTTTAAAAGCGTCTCGGCCTGCTGCATCTGAGCCCGGCAGATCCCTGCCTCCGAGCAGCTGGCAGGGTATTATTTGGGCTGTGCATTAAGGTCTGCAGATCTTCCTTACTCGAATCAGTATTTTAGCATTTTCCTTGCTGCTTGCTGTTTTCTTTTCTTCTGGTTTTAACAGCTTTTTCATCTGGACAGTGCTATTCTAGCTGTCAAATCCTTCCACCATGTAGAAGGTGCATTTCAAGCCCTACATGGCATCACTTTGCTGCGGGAGCGGTGGCTGGGCTGTGTGCTTGCTGGCTCTAGGTTGGTTTTGTTGGCTGAGCCCCTGACCTAGATTTTGTCATGTTTTCCTTGACTTTGCTACCCAGACACCTTGACTTCTGGTGACACTTCTCAATGTCTAAGTGCATCTTGAATACTTTCTCTACATCCCTTTCTTTATTTAAGGTTGTTCAGTACTTGACAAGAATTTAGAGTGCTTTATAAAAACTTTTTGTTCCCTCTGACCTGATCTTTTTTCTCCTCTGCATCTTAAGGTGTTTTTCGGTGCTTAATTTTTTATTTGACCTGGTGTTAATACTCAGGTCTTCCTGCAATGCTGCAGCTGTAGAAGTTTGCCCTGAAAATCAGGACCTGTGCTTGAGAAGAAACCCCTTTGGGAGACAATGCTGAGATGGGAACCTCCAGGTCTGGTGTGTCCCCTGGGTGTCATAAGGTCGGACTGGAGAGCGCTACAGTTTCCAGCTCCCTCTAGAGAGAGCAAGTGAGAAGAGTCCCTTTTCCAGGTGCTCTGCTCTCACTCCCCCATGCTCAGAGGTATCTTGCTTTTCTTCACCATCATTTTGCATCTAATGAGGGTGAAGCGATGTCTGGGGCATAGTTTGGAGCTTTACTTATCCCGTCATGGTAGATGCTTTGATCTGCCCTCTAGCTGACGAGGGAACATGTTGCACCAGCTGCCCTGGGATAGGGCTCTTTTCTACGGGGCAGAGAGGGGTAGGACTTCTCCACTGGTGGCAAACTAGGATGTGTCCTACAAATCAACACTGTTTGCACATCTGTCCTGGAGAAAATCTGGCCCAAACATTTGCGGTGTGATTGATACCATTTCCTTGACATTCACGGAGTCAAGCATTCTGCAGTGAATGAAGGATCAGCCCATTGTGTTTAAATGAGGAGGTGGGTCCGTGCAGGTCAAAGCCAGTGGACCAGAACTGGCCACTTCTGCTTCCTCGTGCTTCTGTACTGCACTGAAGGAGCATATGGAGAGAACTGCTGTTCATCCGCTGGGGCTGGCTAAGAAAATGTGTTTTGCAAAATTGATTCCTGTGTCTTTTCTCATTATCTTCTGGTGAGTCAAAGAGTCATACAGCTTCTTCCACTGCAGTGTTCAACGCACTGGGAATAATGATGGAAGGGAGGCAGCGGAGAGTCCTGTCTCAAAGTCTTATTTCCTATGGTAGAGGTTTGCTGGGATTTTCTTCCTAACCCAGAAGAATTTGCTGTATGGTTACTTTGAGATTTTTTTTTTCCTTTCCCAGTTGACTTTTGTTCACACATCATCAGAGTTAGTCACTCCTATTCCATCTTCCCATTGGAAAAGTTGAACGTTTTTCTTGTTATTCCTGACGGGGTTTAGTCCTCAGTTTTGTTAAAAGCCTTGCAGAAAATCACAGTCCGCTTGTATTTCCAGTGTCTGAACTCTGGAGGGTGTCCAGTGAATGCAGGTATTGTGCTCCTGGCCAAGGACTCAAATACCTCGCAGAGGAGACAGTCCCTTCTTCAACTTACTTAACATGAATTATTTTGGCTTTTTGCAGCATCTCACAGATAATTTATTTTTCCCTCAGTCCCCTCTCCACTTTCCAAGAGCTGTTAGCTGCCAGTCCCCTGAGTGTTGTCTTTGAGTTTATGTAACGGTCAGACGCCTCTTTTCTGTTTGATGTAACTTTACATGTGATATTCATTTCTGCTGATGACAGTCACTCTGAGATCTTTTGCATCTTCTCTTACGAGGGGTTTTTCTTGCACTAAGTGTGGAAAGACACCTACTAATAATTTTGTATATGGACTTCATAGAACCATAGAATGGTTTGGGTTGGAAGGGACCTTAAAGATCATCTCGTTCCACCCCCCTGCCCTGGGCAGGGACACCTCCCCCCAGCCCAGGTTGCTCCAAGCCCCGTCCAACCTGGCCTTGAACACCTCCAGGGATGGGGCAGCCACAGCGTCTCTGGGCAGCCTGCCCCAGGGGCTCGCCACCCTCAGAGTAAAGAATTTCTTCCTGATATCTCATCTAAATCTCCCCTCCTTCAGTTTAAAACTATTACCCCTCATCCTATCACTCTACTCCCTGATCAACAGTCCCTCCCCAGCTTTCCTGTAACCCCTTTAGGTACTGGAGGGGGCTCTCCCGGGAGCCTTCTCTTCTCTAGGCTGAACACACCCAACTCTCTCAGCCTGTCCTCACAGCAGAGGGGCTCCAGCCCTCGGATCATCTTTGTTGCCCTCCTCTGCCCCCGCTCCAACAGCTCCATGACCTTCTTCTGTTGGGGGCCCCAGAGCTGGACGCAGTACTCCAGGTGGGGTCTCACGAGAGTGGAGCAAAGGGGCAGAATCCCCTCCCTCTCCCTGCTGGACGCTTTTCTGTTGATGCAGCCCAGGATGCCATTGGCTTTCTGGGCTGTGAGTGCACATTGCTGACTCATGTTGAGCTTCTCATCAACCAACACCCCAAGTCCTTCCTCTCAGGGCTGCTCCTCATCCATTCTCTGTCCAGCCTGGATTTGTGCTTGGGGTTGACCTGACCCATGTGCGGGGCCTTGCGCTTGGCCCTGTTGTACTTCACGAGGTTTGCTCGGGCCCACCTCTCCAGCCTGTCCAGGTCACTCTGGATGGCATCCCTTCCCTCAAGCCTGTTGACTGCTCCACACAGCTTGGTGTTGTTGGCAAACTTGCTGAGGGTGCACTCCATCCCACTGTCCATGTCACCAACAAACTTCCACGGTTAAGTGTCACCGCCTGATGGGATAAGAAAGCTCAGGTGCTATGCCATACCATCTGGGACCCCCCACCACACGCAGACTGGCAGTTCTCTTCTTTCTTTGATGGACGTGTCCCCCTGTCACTCAGTGTGGTCTCTCCACCCACACTTATGTGTCCAAACCTGTAGGATGCGCTGGAGAGCCTCCTGGGGCCCTTAGGCAGCCACATAAATCCATCAGCACAGGCACCGTGCATAAGCTCCTGCCGTACAAACGCTTTACCAACAAAAGGCAGGAAAAGGAGAGGAGAGGAAGAGGGGAAGGAAAGGGAGAGGAGAAGGAAAGGAAAACCCTCAAACAGTTGCCTCCCCACCAGCACCCACCATACAGACAGCAAACCAGCCAGAGCTCCCTCACAGTGTTTGCTCCCAGGGGTACCATGGGTTAGTGCTTTTGAACCGGAGGGTGTCTCTTGTAGATGGAGTCCTTTCTTAGTGGAGTTCGGGTGTCCAACAGAAAAGTACCTGGCTCCTCGGGACTGCTCTGGCTTCGTCTCCTGCCTCTCCTTTCCTTGTCGTCCCTCCCTGGCTTTAGCTAAGCCTGACCTTTCTTTTTGTTTTCTTGCAGGTACCTGAAGAAAATATAAATGGTGTGGTCAATGCACTCCAAGTCAGTCAAGCTGAAAAGCATTAGAAATCTTCTGAGCTGGTTCCAGATGCTTTTTATTATTATAATTATTATTATTATAATTATTATTATTATTATTCTTTTTTTCTCACAGTATTTCTTGAAAAATC
>VZSZ01008497.1:756138-768313 GCA_013398815.1 Ibidorhyncha struthersii
TATTAAATTTATGAATGAGGGGCAGGAGGAAAGGGAGTTTCAGACAGTTCCCTGACGTTCAGCTCCAAGGCAAAGTGTAACCTGCCCGCGTTCTCGGTGTGGAAAGAGCTGCCTGGGGACACCCGTCTCTCCCCGAAGCGCAGCGGTGCGGATGGCTGCATGCGCGGGCGCTCTGCCGAGAGCTTCACGGCACGGCTGGGACAGAGGGGCCGGTTGCTCAGAGAGAGCCCTGAAAACCGTAAACAAAATGAAATGTGGAATTAAACAGAAAAGACGTCGCATAGTGCTGGCTTGTCTCCTCGCATCAGACTTTCTGAGGACTGTCCGTCATTGCGTATGTTGAGATAAGATGGGAATTGGGTTCTGTTTCCCTTGACAAACCTGTTTGATGCTGGAAAAGTGGAAATATCCAGTTGTTTGAATTTTCCCCTTTTCGCTCTCTCCCTGCAGTCAAAGCCTGGCTGCTCTGAGAAAGCCTGGGCAGGGGAGCATTGCTCTGGCCCACCGCCTGGCAAGCGGTGTCACCAAGACCTCTGTCTGCATTGAAACTTCGCCGTTTTAGCTCAGTTTTCCCCAGTCACCCTCCCACCCCCCCAGCGTCCTCCTGCCATGTCCCCTGCTCCAGGGCAGCTGTTATCCCCTTGCCCCCACAGCAGAGCCATTCCCCAGACCTTGTTCCCCCAGGTCATCTTTTCTCCTGTCCCCGTGGGCTTTTTCCCATGCACTTTGTACACATTCCTGAGGACACAAAGGACAGCCTGGGGTCCCTGGGTAGCTTCTCCTGCACATCCCAGGCTACCTTGGCCAAGAGCCGCAGCGGGTTGGCCCCACTAGGGCCGGGAGTCCTGCAGTTTTTCGTCAGCTACTTCATCACCCAGGTGGAAATTACTGCCAGCTGGGGACTTGACTCCTGGGGGTTTTCCACTGGGTTCAGTGGACAGCCCTTCAAAAGCAGAACGGTGCTGAAAATGCATAAAACCCGAAGCATTTCCTTCTGGTCCTGTTGTGGGAAGGTGATGTGGGCTTTTCCCGCACAGCAGCAGGAGTGCGTTTGCTCCTGGCTTGAGCCAAAGCTGCAGACCAGCGGGAGCCAGGCCTCGAGGCCATGGCGCTACTCGCCTACAAATTGCACCCATCGCCGCTCCCAGCACCGTGGAGGACAGTGGGGACTGGTGCCAGGAGAGCAAGTGTCACCCAAGATGTAGGTACCAGCGGTCTGTGCCATACTGTGACCATGCAGTGAAGGGTGGTGAAAAGGAGAAGCCGTCTGCAGAGGACTCTGCTTTTGCCATTAGGAGCTCAAGTGTATCTTGCATTTCTAGGTTTCTTCCCATTTCATTTTTGACATGAAGAAATTGCAGGTCTTACAGTTTTAATGAGGGCTTTGCTTCGGAGACAGCCTCTACTGTGACTCACCTGAGGCTGTCTTGCAGGTTTGAGCCGGGGTTTTGCATTAATCTGGAGGCAGTAAGCACGCACCTGAGCTCATGCCACAGGCATGGTTCATACTGGTGTGTAGGACATACAAACAGGTTTATACTGGTGTGTAGGACATGCAAACACACACACTGGCTTACAGCATGCTGTTTAGTTCTCCATTCGTGGTGCTGGAGGGCTGAGGTTAACGTTTATGGTTTCTCGTGCTGCTGGACCCAGACATTAAGTTTCAAATTGTTTTGGTTTTTCATCAGTGGGATGTCGTGTGGCAGCTAGGCAGGGAACCAGAGTATCCGCAGGAAGAGCGTGGGTAACTGTCCTTTGTAGGCATCCCCGCTGAGAAACACTTAGGCACATGGTTAATACTTTACCGAAGAGTGTTTTGCTGTTCCTTTACATGGGTTTTCAGAATTGCCCCGTGATACACTATATTCACTCCAGATCTCTGGAGTAAAGCTTTATTCCAAGTGTAGCACCATGTATCTCTGGATGTTTGCTTGGAAAGATGGTTTGG
This sequence comes from Ibidorhyncha struthersii, assembly GCA_013398815.1. Classification (NCBI taxonomy): domain Eukaryota; kingdom Metazoa; phylum Chordata; class Aves; order Charadriiformes; family Charadriidae; genus Ibidorhyncha; species Ibidorhyncha struthersii. The sequence goes on from VZSZ01008497.1 coordinate 758,090, forward strand.
TCTCCTGCTGCGTGCTGTAAGGATGCGAGCACAGGCTGTGCGCTGCAATATTTAAAAGCACTTGGAGATGTTTATGGGAATCCACACGGCGTCGTTGGTAGTGCGCTGAGCTGAAGGATGTGGCAGGGTGGTCGGTAGCTTTTCACCACGTAGACTGTTGAAGGGTTTCTCCCTGGGATGGTGGATGTGGGTGTTTGTAGGACTGTGCAGGATTATTTGGAGAGGGATCCCAGCCCGCTAGTTGGTGTACAGCTACTGAGTTGCCAGCCAGGCTTTCTCATCGGCGAGTTGAGCCTGAGCTTTCCCTGTGTGTGTGGACAGTGTCACCAGGACAGGGTCTTCTTTGTGCTCCTGGGTTTTGTCAGCCATTGGAAAATTATTATTTAGCCACTTCCCACATCGGAGAGCAACATGCCTTGCTCTCTGCCTGTGCTAGTGCTGCTTGCTAAGGACCGCGACATGTACGGTAAGGAATTACTTGAAACAAGCATCAACTTTACTGAGCCTTAAGAGAAAACAAAAAAAAATATATAGTTTTTAATTTTCTTTTTTTAACTTTGCACTCAGGCTATTTTAGAGGTTGATTTTTTATTTAAAATTTCCACTTTTTTTTCCCAAGGGAGTCGGCCTTAAATTTGTGAAATCTCTAGAAATTTTGGGGATGTTTCAAAACTTCACAAAGCGGGTCGATGTCCTGGCATGAGGAAGTTAGCCTGAAAAATGCACAAGGTGTAAAATGCCATTGAAGGACTTTCTGTCTCTGCTGTCATCCTCGGCTTCACCTTTTGAATTGCTCTCTTGTTTTGTCCTGAGAACCAAGAAGATTGTTTCAGACAACTTGGAGTAGTTTGATGCTTTTCTTTTAGCGGTCCCCACATCACTTCACTGGTGGGAACTGAGATACTCTGAATTTAGCCAGAATTGGTTGAACCTTGGACCCTGGGGAAGGGCAGTCCGGCGTGCGGGCAGGAGCAGTGCAAACTTGTACAGTGGTGTTACTTGTGAGACCTTCGCCGGATAAGGCAGGAAGTGGTCTGTAGGGGCTTTCTTAAAAATAATTAATAGTAATAATAATAATATAATGCCACAGTGCTTAATGAGCCCAAAGTAGTGGCTCTTAAAGCTGCTCAACAGCTCCCGCTCTGCTGGCACCTGGCCTTTGGCGTGGGGAAAAAAATGAAGGGTCTTTTTTTTTTTTAAATGCCTTATGATAATAATGTCTCTGAGCATCCCTGGCATTGTGCTGTTTAACGCTGTGTGGATAAAAGGAGGGATATGTCTTAGCAGGACGCCCTTCGGCTGGGCATCTGCGTCGCTGGAAGCCCGGGTTACCTGTCAGCCGCCCGCGCTGCCCCGAGCATCCCAGCTCCGCTCTTGGGAGAGTTTCGCCTGGCCGTGGCTGCTGCTCATCAGGGATCACCTTAACGCTGCGGGACCCTCCCCGTGCCCTCTCGGTTCCTCTCGTTGCACAAAAACTCACCAAACAGCGAAATGCAAAAAGCGTTTCCAGCCCTGCAAGGAGGGTCGGGCAGGGAAGGAGAACACAGCCCTCCGGCGCCCTCCTTGTTTCTCCGAGGCCTTTGTTTTCTTAGAAGTGTCAACCTTTCTCACGTCGTGTGTGTTACTACGTAGGTTTTGGTCTTTTAACCACAGCCCCGATTAGATTTTGGCTGCAAATTCCTTTCTACTGTGCAAGTGTGTGCGTATGTTCATATAATTGTATAGTGTTTACATAGAAATACTTAGTATGTCTCTATTGTACACATATATATACACCTGTGTTTTACGTTCTCTATGGCTATATACTGTACATAGCATATATACTTGAGCAATATAGGTTAATATATACTGCGTGAGTACATGTGTGTATACTCTAGGCACACGTTCTATGTGTGTATATATATGTAGTAAGTGCTGTGTACACACATTTATTCACCATATATTTTTAATTCAAGTATATAGGCAATATGAATACTTAGTTACGCTCTCGGGATTTCTCTCCACGTTTTTAGCGAAGAGCAGCAGCGAAGCTGACCTGGAGGAAAGCTGTGGCTCCTCCGCTTGCTGTGAGTAGGCAGAGACCCACGCTGATTCGCAGCGTCGGGTTTTCCTGCCTGCTTCAGAAACACCCTGTTCCTCTTCAGTTTGGTGCCTCAAGCACAGAAACTGTAGGAAAACTGCTCCTTTTTCTTCATATATATTTTAGTTGCTGCCCTGAAGTGCTTCGGCCCGTAAGTAGCGACGGTTCATTTGCGAAGTGCCTGCCCAGACCCTGGCTGGGGGGTTTGCAATGGGGCTTCCAGTTCCCGCAAGCACCGAGCCGGTGCCCGTGCTGCCCGCCTTTCCCCGGCCAGGGGGTGCCGTGGGGGGCACCTCCTGGACCTCCTGCCCACCAGCTCTTCCGGATGGCTTGGGCTTGTCGCCACTGTTCCTCCAGAGCCGGTTCATGGTGGCCTTCCCCAGCAGCTCTGCGCGAGGCTGCAGGTGTGTGGTCTCCTGCTGGATGTGGCTCTTGGTGGCCAGAAGACAACCCATGGCTAATGCCATGGCTCTGGTATTTATTGGGAAACTTGCATTTGTTGGCCTGCAAGGACCTTTAAATCAGTGGGTTATTTTTAAATAGATGGAAATGTTGGAGGGTCTTTTCCCCTTAAAAGTAAGAGTGTCTGTTTGGACTCGGTCCTTGGAAGTGCGTGCTCTTTGCATCTCGTAGTCAAAGGTGCCACTGGCCAGGAGAACTGTTTGTTAGCGTCCTGGTGGGAAAAGGTTTTTACCCAAAACATCCCCTAGCTTGATGTTTCAGCTATGCTTCACCAAATGCAGCGGGGGTGCTGCCTTGCAGTTGGCCTTTTGGCTCTTTCAGGTTGCTGATTTTCAGTCTGCCCCATGGACGCACCCTTGCACGGCTTTGTGCAGCGCTGTTCCTTGTCAGACGCTGAACGCGCTTTGGTTTGCAGTTGACAGAGTTTCTGAAATACTGTGCTTTAAGTGGCATGCGATAACCTCTCTTGCATAGGGAGTATTTGGGTTTGACTGGAGCGCAGAGATGGTGGAACCTGCAGCGGGTGACGTTAGTATTAAGACTTGATGGCGATGTCATTTAGAAAGAGCATTCATCATATAAATATCATGGTGCTGCTTCCAAATGTATTTTTAACTCCGGGCTCGGTGTTGCCAGTCCCAGGGGCACAGGTAGGGAATGCTGTTGGTCAGAGATGAATCAACCCTTGTCTCTAACAAAAAGCTTGTTGGTGGCAGACCCTGCTTGTGGCGTTGCGAATGGCGCCGAGCAGTGATTTCATCTTTTCAGACGTGCCATGCAGAGCAGGCGTGGGGATTTTCAGGACTGATGCTTCAAGGAAAATGTTATTGGGAGGTCGTGATTGCTTTAGCCAAGAAAAGCATCCAACAGAAGTTTATCAGGTTTAATTTTTCTGAAGCGTGACGTTTTGTCCTGCAGGTGTTGGGAGGGAAACAAGGCAGTGTGATGTGGGGAGCACATAGCAGAGCAGGTCCCTGAGGCTCCAGCATAGCTCCGTGAGCACCCAGTTGTTTTCCTGACGCGCTCGATGCTCTCAGCAGCGTGCAGACACCTGAGAGGCAAGGCGTGTGCGATGCATTTGCTGGATTTCCCATACCCTGGCACAAGCTCCCAACGTGTTCGCACACCGGCTGCCCTGCACAGGGACCTGTTGTCTCACAGTGTGTCCCTGGAATGAAGTTTGAATAGCGTGGTTCTGACATCCCATGAAGGCAAGGGAAGCTGTTTGGGATATTAGAGGCTAAATTGCATGTGTTTGATCAGAGTCTGGCTCTGAAAGAAGTCTTTTCTTAGCTTTGCTATACAATGCTTGAATTTTCTTCTGTTCCAGAGGGGACAACCTCCCTGGTGCGAGCTCCTGCGACCGTTATTGCCCTGGCTGCAGGAGGGCCCGGCCTTTGGGCCGCGCTGGCTTGCAGCAGCCACAGTGTCGGCCCCGGCTTCTCTGTTCCTGTGGGCATCCCTGTTTCTGTCTCAGCAGTTTCCCGCACGTCTCTGTGGGCAGCGCGTGAGGTGTGGCAGTAAGGAGGTCTGCGGAGGTCCCTGTTAATGGCCGGCCATGCAGAAACCAGGGGAAGGGAGCGGATAGCTGGAGTAGCAAGTGATGCAACAGAATTATTTTTTTTCCCTTTTTTAGTTGTGCAAATATGAATGTATGCAGTTTTGCTCATTGTTGTAGTGAACACAAAAGCATTTTCATTCTTTGAATCAAACAGACCTCCTCTCCCTGCCCAGCCTCCCTGCTCAGGCCAGTGACCCCCTGGGGATGCTTTGTCCCAGTAGCACCATCCCAGCAAGGGTGGCACCTTCCCAAGCCCCTGGTATTCAGAAAATCTTCCGATGCTCAACCTCTCCTTGGGGGAAGGCCTCCAAGTACAACCGTGTGTTTTGAGGTAATGGTGGTGTTGGGCACTGTGGCCACAGGGGTTAGTCACATCCTTGTGGTTTTTCCCACCTATTTACCCACACATACTGTTTGAGAGCACCAGGGCTTTCAAACTCCCTACTTTAGAGGTCAATAACTTGAGTAGAGGGTGCCAAGGTCCTGTATCGGCACAGACAGTGCTCAGGGAGAGCAAACGTTCCTGTCTTGGCATTGGATAATTGGTGTTTTCTGACAATGACAAGGGAGAAATTCTTCGTTCAGTCCAAGCCTGAGCATTGGCTGCTAGCTCCCGAGCAAAGGGGCCTCACAGCAGCATTCGGTGATGGACAGCAAATAATTTTCTGATGAGGACTTCTTTTTTCTCTGTTACTATGACTATTGTGGACATCTCCAGTAAGCAGCTTAAGGCATCTCACTTACCTGTTCCAGTTCTGCCTGCAAACAGTGGATTGGATTAAACTTTTATTACCTGCTAGAGAGTAAAACCCAGTAATCCTTTGCCAAATAGTATTTACGTTTTATGGCATGTGCTGGGGTGCGTTTACATTGGCTGAGATGTGCAGATCTGCCTCCAGATTGAAATACCTTCTCCCCATGAGCGCGTCTGTCTGTCCGTACCCTGCGTGGTCCATATGTGTCAGGCGCCAGCAATATCCCTCGGGCATCCTGGAGCACTGAGCTGGTACAGGAACGCTCTGTGCGCATCCCCAGCGCGGGTTGTGGCACCTTCCCAGGACACCTGGGAGGGAAGCACTTGACTGTGAATCTTGAGTTACTCTGCTGCCTTCAGCCCCCCGTTTTCCATCCCTCAGCCTCCTCCTTTATTTAAACTCCATGAAGCACAGCTCGGCTGAAATACCAGCTCGAGTTAGCACCGGTGGAGGAAAGGACTGGGTTCTGCAACACAGGACGTGCGCTGGGGGCTGAGCAGCAGGTCCTCGCTGGAGCAGCAGTAGCCCCTACAGAAGCTCTGGTGAGCGTGGAGCAATGCACAGACCCTGTTTGTAGCAGGGCAAATAAATGAAGTATGTATTAAACAAAGTATATTCTAATTTTAGGGTGTGAATGTGCAGCAAAACATACCTCTTTGGAACATAGATAGCCAGGATGTCCCTTTCTTGGTCTCTCTAGACAGCACCAGCCATTTCTCCTGCAGGTTGGGAAGATGATTTGTATTCTGAAGCCTGGGACTGAATGTTACCTTGTAATTGCAGATTACATCTAATAGCTTCTCCCCGCTCTGTAATTCCCTTGCGGAGATTCCCTGCGCCGCTGCCTGCCCCAGGTTTGGTGAGAGCCCCACCATGAGGGAGCGCCGACCCCAGACAGCCCATCCCGGCTGAAAGCCCATAAGTTTTGCAGCCGAGGCGCCGGGAGCGGCGGCAGGATGGCAGCCGCATGCCTCCTGCCCTGACCGCGCGGCTCGAGCGTGGCCACGGCCAACCCCGCTCAGCACCGTCCCGGCTGCGCAAGGGGCGGTGTGGTGGCAAAACAGCTGCTTAATTCCCCGGGCTCCCTTGGGATTTTGTTTTCATCCTTTTTTAGCTTTTGGCAGAAATTTGTAAATGAAGCGTGGGTGGATTTGGGGTCGGAGACGGACAGAGTTGCCCAGCAGGAATCTGGCAGAATTGAAATTTTGCAGTATCTCTGAGAGCGAAGCAGGAGCACTTTGCTCCCCTCTCTCTTAGCTCTGTCCTCCGCCTGTACCATAGGAGAGCTGAGCAGCTGCCGTGTGTCCCTCTCTAGGCAGACCCAGCGTTTTTACCGGTGTCCTCCCAACCCTAAAAGATGATCCCCAAAAAGGGCACTTTTTTGTCCTTCATTTTGGGGGGGGCTGGTTGCTTTTTTCCTCCCTGTGTGGCTGTGGCAGGGGCAGCGTCTCTCTCACAGCCGTGTCTGGGAAGATGCCGTGGGAGGTTGGCTGTGGTTTGGGGTCCCCCTGCTCCGTCCAGCTTTCTGCTGCTGTCGCGGCGTCTTGAGGATCTGAAACCAGCATTCTGCAATTACAGTAATAAGCTTTTTCTTTTTCCCAAAGGATTCCTACCAGCTCTTTTGTAACTTGAGAAATGCAGTTTTCCAGGTACCCAATTCCTTGGCCCTTGTGGGAATGCCGCTGGAAGCACCCGCTTGCCAGGGTGGCTCCTTCAGGCCCCAAAAGCGGACTTCAGCCCCGTTTGCCTGCTGAAACATGCTGAAGCAGCCACTGGGCTCGGGCTGGCGGGAGGCTGCTCTGGGGGACGGATTGCACACGGAGATACAGCCCCGGCAAACGGAGCTGCCTCCCCCTCCGTGTCCTTGCTGCCTTGCACAGTCATTCCCATCAGCTGGAGGGGGACACGGAGGGAATTTCCCTTTTGCTGAAGAAAACCAGCGGTCTCCTGTTTGGGTTTGTGGTCGGTGGGAACAGTGAAAGAGCATTTGTGTGATGGTTTAACCCCAGCTGGCAACTAGAACCACACCGCCACTCGGTCACTTCTCCCTCTCCCCGGGGGGATGGGGAGAAGAATCAGAAAAATAAGGAAAACCCGTGGGTTGAGATAAAGACAGGTTCATAGGTAGAGAAAAAGCTGCGCACAGACAAAGCCAAATGAGGAATTCCTTCCCTGCGTCCCATTGCAGGCAGTTTTCAGCCATCCCCAGGACAGCCGCGCTCCATTGCGCCTAACGGTGACTGGGGAAGACAAACACCATCACTCTGAATGTCCCCACCTTCCTTCTTCCCCAGCTTTATATACTGACCATGGCGTCATATGGTATGGGATATCCCTGCGGTCCGTCGCAGTCAGCTCTCCCGGCTGTGTCCCCTCCCAGCTCCTTGTGCCCCCCAGCCTGTCGCTGGTGGGGTGGAGTGAGGAGCAGAAAAGGCCTTGAGTGCTCAGCAACAACCAAAACCATCAGTGTGCTATCAACAGTATTCTTGTCCCGTATCCAAAACCCAGCACTGTACCAGCTGCCGGCACAAAACTCAGCTCCGTCCCAGCAGAAACCATGACAATTTGCCACGTGGGCAGCTGAGGGAAGGGGCGAGGGGGTTGTATGCATAGAGCAGAGGAGAAAAAAACTCACAGCCTTTTGTTGTAGTTGTTTCTTGTAATTATTTTTAAGGCTGGCCTTGTGATTTTTTTGTATTTTCAAGGTCACTGAAATTACTGAAAAAGCCAGTAATTTCTCTGTAAAAAAGAGCAGGTGAAACTCTGCTGCTACAGCTGTGGGAACTGCACACCTTGCCAGGGCGGCGTTGCCTCCGGGGGGGGGGTCTGGTCTGCCCGGGGCACAGGGACCCTTCCCACCGCGGCTCAGCCCCGGGCACGGGGCGTTCAGGGCTCTCCCTTCCAGCCACACCGTCCGTCTGCACAAATACGCGTAGGCGTAGGACCATTTCACTGGTCCTGTTCTTGAAGAAGTCACTGAATTTTGAACGTCTCCTTTCTGGGAGCAAAGCTCTGCGTTTTCCCTGGTGGGGTCGGTGGTGTTGGGCGGGGGCCAGCCCTGTGCCAGCGCGGGCAGCACCGTGCCGGGGTTGGGAGGTGCAGTGTACGAAAAGGACGGCTCTGCGGTCGGGTTGCCCAGTTTTTCCTTTGACTGTTAGGAACAGACGCTGTCTGCTGCGGCTCAGTGACCTGGGCTCTGTTTTAATTTTATCATAGAATTAAAAAATGAATCACGCCCTCACACTCCTCCAGACTCTGCCCGCCGAGGTCCCCTCTCCTGGCCCCGCGGGGCCCGAGCCGCGCCATCTCCATTCGTCCTTCCTCTGGAATTTTATTTGCTCTGTGTTTGTGAAGTGCTCCCATAGCGTGGGGGAACGGAGGAGCACATCAGTGTCCCTGGGACGGGGCTGTGTCCTTTTGCAGCTCCCCGGAGGAGCTGCAAGAGTCTTTTCCTGGTGTTTCTGGTTGTGCTGGAGCTGGGGCTACCCTTGCCTCTCACCCAAAAACCTCACTGCTACTGCTGCTAAAAATAATCGTCCTAATCCCATGGCCATTGATATTGGGGTGCAAGAACTGCGTTTGAGTGCTGTTAGTGCCCGGATCGGGGGTCTGGCGGTGCAGAGGGTGGTGACACTCACCTGCCTCTCACCAGCCCAGGGCTGTGCTCAGTGTCACAGCCAGTGTGGTCCTGTCCCCGTCCCCACTGCCTGTGGCTCGGTCACTCCTCCCGTCATCCCTCCCCTGTGCGTGGGCTGCAGGCTTGGATTCGGCGTTCATGAGACACAAAGTTGAGGAGGGGCATTTGTTTTAGCACCGTGGCAGCCGTGTTTTCTGCCAGCGCATCCTCCTCCTCCTCCTCCGTGCTGTCTTTGCAGCAGCCGTCTGCTCGTCCTGCCGACCCGAGTGGTCAGATGGCCACTGCTCTTGGGACAAGCAGGGGAGAAGGAGGCCGCCGGGCAGTGACTCGTGGCAGGATCTGGCTTTGGATGTTCTGATGCAGCCTTTGGAAGAGCCTGTCTCCCTCCCTCTCTGCATTAACCCCAGGTCGCCCACTCTCCACTCATTTTCACTGAAATTAGTAGGGGTGTGACCTCAGTTTGGTGAACATGCTCACCTGTTCCCACCACCAAACCATGCCAGCAGGTCCTGGTGGTGCTGGGATCTGGGGTCTCCTTGGTGCCACAGTGCCCAGGGACCACGCTCTGGAGCCGCAGCCTCACCTCGCAAACGTGTCGGGCTGCAGCCCCGCAGCACAGCACCGGCTCACATCGGTTGTCTCCTGCGCTTTGGGCACCATAAGGCACCCAGGAGGGTTAGTTTGGAGGGAGCGTTGCATGGAGGGAGCCTCATCATCCTCATCAGTGCTTAGGGACAGATTTTTAGTTCAGTTCCTCTGGGCTAGAATGCAGCAAGTCGTCACCCTGTGGGGTCACGGTGCAGGTGTACACTGTAACTCCACTGTGTTGGGCACATTTGGAGCTGGACTGGTGGGGGTCAGCCCTACCACAGCTGTGGTGCATTGCCACTTTATTAGTGTCTCAACTGGCTTCAGTGAGATTTTGTCTTTCTCCCCTTTTTTTGGACTTAAGAAGGAGCCCAGACTTGCCCCAGATGCCCAGGATGACCGTAGCGTTAACTGGAATTTCTAGAACTGCAAAGATTGAGCAGAGAGGCTCCTGGTGCAGCGACTGCCCAGCTCAGACCAGGGTCTGCCCCTCAGCTCCCCCACTCCTTGGAACGGCCCTGCTGGGCAGCCCGGGGAGGAAACACAAATCTTTAGGACCTTCTTAAAAAAAGTTATTTATGTATCATTTTCTCCATAAGTGAAATACCACCTCTGGCCTCAGACACCACCAAACTGGCCGAGGTCGGGCTGGGGACGCAGCAGCCCTGGGCACCCTGATCTCCTGCAGCCTCCCTGCCCACCTCTCCATGGGAGCCTTTCCTTTGGGGGGAGCAAAAAAAATGCATATTTTTTTCCCCCTTTAATTACCAGACTAATGCAAACCAGCTTGGGGGCCACCCTGTGCAGGACCCCATGTCACACCCCCTGCTCCGGGGCTGTGGCCGTGGGAAGGCTGCTCCTGCGGGCAGAGCCAGCTGTGCCTGGTGGGGCAGGGGGCGGCAGCTCAGGAGAGCTCGGAGGCACAACGCGTAGGGAACACTGAAAGTGTTGGTGGCCTTCATGAGGTCTCTGCACGAGGGGGGACATTACACTGCAGGGCAGAGGTGGCAGCAGCTGAGAATTGTGCTCCAGGCGCAAAGTGTGGAGCTGAGAAGTGGATGCTTTGCTTTCCCAGCAAGGGCACACGCTTGTTTTCTTTGCTGGTCTTATGCTGAAAAGCTGAGATTTATGTACTGTATGG
>VZSZ01008497.1:770140-791092 GCA_013398815.1 Ibidorhyncha struthersii
GGGGGGGGGAGGGAAGAGTGTACTTATTTTTCTAGTTTCTGAGCCTTTTTTCCTTAAATAAAACATTTGTCTTCATTATTTTGTACATACAGAGCTGCAAGGGGATGGGAATGCTGTTAGGGCCTGGCACAGACATTTTTCGTCCACATCCTCAGATTTTCTTACAACCAAATGCCCCACCACCAATCTCCAAATACATTTGGCCCCAGCTCATCCCCCATCCCCGTGTTCCCCAATTTGCTGTTGGGGCCCATCCGGGCCTGGGTTGCACAGGGAGCAGGAGGTGCTGCCCAGTGGGGAGGGGGCTGTTTGCGTCTGGTTTTAGGGTGTGTGGTGTCTCCCTTCATCACATGGGGAGAAATAAATCTGTTGAGTTGCCCTCAGCACACAAACTGGAGCAGGGCAGCCCCCAGAGAGTGCGGACAAAGCCAAGGGATCCGGGATGGGAAAAGAAACTTCCATCTTTTTTTCAGTGTTTTTTTTCCTGGTGGACATGTGGTCATGTGGCCCTTTGGTTGAAGGCACAGCTGGCGCCTCTTCAACTTTGAGGACAGTGAACCCATTTTATAGTTGTAAGCCATGAGGTGAGGCAGGAGCCTTCGTCTGAGGGCGAGAAGTCACCAGTGTCCATCCTTCACTTTCTCCAGCAGTTGCACTCACCCAGAGGATGCGCCTGCTTCTCTACTGCTGCGGGGGTGTCAAGAAGCTGCATCTGAGCCGCTCTGGTCTATCGCCCGTTCATTGTCTCTGATACTGCGGAGCCTGCAAACAATGTCTTGAGCATGGCAACTGGGAGAAGTGCCCGAAGACTGACCAAACACAGCCCTGAAGGTCACCTCCTTTAGCAAGAGGCAAAGGCATTTTTTTACAAATGACAAGCAAGTCTTGTTTGGGGTCCTGGGAATGATGGCTCCGTCCTGCTCAGGCTCCAGCTCCTGCCCAGCCTGGCTCATGCTCCTCGCAAGCTGGAACAAAAGGTTTCTCTGGGAAGAGCCATTCCCAGAGCAGCACGGTGCTGGTGGGCACCAGAGCCAGAAGTTCCACCCACTGGATGGCCAGAGGGGTCGGGCAGGCTGGCAGCAGCCATCTGCCAGTGCTTGCTTTGACACTGGCCCCACAGCCCAGTTGGGAGGAGTGAGGTCGGACGAGTAGGACATTTGTCAGCCAGGCTCGAAACAAAGACGCAAAGAATCGGGAAGGAAACCTCTCCCATCTCTTTCGGCTGCTTGTAGCAACGCACTATTCCTGCTCAAAGGGAACCCCATTTGTAAGATCTCATTTTGCGGACAGTTCGTGCTGGCAGCCAGAGCTGAGGAAGGTGCCGGCTGTCCCCAGCTTTGGCAGGAGCTGCTGTTCCCAGGCTTCCCGTGGGGATGAGCTGTGCACGCGGTGATGCCACGGCTCCTGGCTGGTCCTGGCCACCAGCTGAATTTGGAAGCTAAAAACGTGGCCTGGCCAGCCTGGTGTGGGGCTGAGGGGCAGCACAGTGAGGGGGGTGCCCTGCCAGCGGGGGGGAGCCCAATGCCAAAGACTTTATTTAACAAAAAAAAAACCCTCAAAAAAAAATACAAGTTTGTTGTAATGAGAGTGGAAACCATAAAATAGTGAACGGATTGCATATACTAAATGTTATGTCAATGAATTTGAGTCTAATGTAAAAAGCCACCCAGGAGACAAGTGTGACCATGGCTCACCTGTGCTGACACCCGGGGCACCAATGCCAGCGTGGCAGCTCCTGCACACGCTGTCCTTGGCAAAGGTGCTTTTTTTTTGGGGGGCCAACTCACCCATTTAGCAAACCAGCAGCTGCTGGGAGACAAGCCCCAGGGACACACCATCGCCGGCCGGGTGAGCTGAGGAGGCGGCGGCAGGGCTGATGTGCCGTGAAACGCCCCAGCTCATACATCTTCTGTGCCTCCTCTGCAGAGGCTGCGGTGGGACGTCCCACCCAGCACGCTGGCAGGCAGCTTGGAGGAGCCCTTTGAGCCCTTTCAGATGGAAAGCAGGGCAGCTGCACCGCATGGGGCCGGACATATGGTTTCCATTCGGTCTTTATTCATCCGCAGGCAAATGCCACACTGGCAGCGCTGTGAGGCTTCGCAGCTGAGCAGGGTACAAGGACGGTGGCCAAACACCCTCCTTCCCACAAGCGCCATTTGCAAGGGCTGCAGGGGCTTTAGGGTTACGTGGTGTTTCACGGTGACGGCTTGCAGGGAGCAGGGGATCACCTGGCCTGCGTTGTAGGGCAGCCACGCACAGCGCTGAAGGCAGCGTTCCCTCTGCCCCTGCCGTTTCCCGCAGAGGGCAGCTGGGCCTACGGCCACCAGCCTTTCTCCACTCACATTTCAACGTTCACAGTATGACGCTGGCAATTAGAAAACACAGTATTGCAGAGAACATTCTTCTCTCTGTTTATCACTCCAAGGAACGTTCTGCCACTTTGACCTCTTTCCCCAGCTGCCCCAGGAAAGGGGACTCAGCTTTAGCCCAGCACAGCTGTCCCTGCACTTCCAAGAGCGGAGCGTGATGAGCAACCTGGGACCTGCAGCTCCAGCCCAGATAACCATGAGCTCAGAGCGTCCCACCAGCACTTCAGCTGCCACACAAGACTTGCTGGAGACAGGGCAGGAGAGCAACAAACCCACTGACAGCTCAGATCGCTAATTCGGCCACAGACAATTGCTGCATGAGAAGCGCATAGGCAGTCCCTGCTTGCGCTCCAGGAGGATGATGGAGTTGGTTTGGGGTATGTAGGAAGAGAAAGCATGGCCTGTTTCTTACCTGAGGAGAGAACAAACAGCTGGTAGATGGGGAACACAGAGTTGGGTTTTGATGTTAAACGAGGTAGCAATGATTGGGAGCGAGGGTTACAGAAGGCACTTTTCATTAGCTGCATTGGGTTTCTGCAGTCTGGCCTCACGCTTTCCTCATCAGGGCTATGGTTAGGCCAGTTTTAAAAAGGGAGAGATAATATATTTGACATCCAACTCTGGCCTCCACTCTCTGTTCAGGCTTTTGCTGACCCATCCTACTCACACAGCCACCCCACGGGCAGGACAATCCCTGCTGCCCACCCAGCAGCTGCTGGAGACAGGTCTCTGCCCAGCCAAAGCCACGCAGCACAGCATGCTGCCCCATTTGTCACCACCCCGGCAGCTCTCATCATCCACTTGGCACATTGACCCCTCTGTACAAAACCACCCCTCTGTTGAGCAAAGGCAAATACACTGGGAGCTGGTGTTGGGCCTGGGGGCCTCAGGCCATATCTAACTTCGCAAGTAGTGCAAGACGCTATGAATAATGAAACGACTGCTGCCTTGGCCTCGCTAATGGCTCTGGACATGCTCTAGTCTGATCCTGTGAATCAAACCACTTCAGCAATGCCCACTTGTATGGGGTGCAAGGGTTTGGTAGCAGGGGGCTGCAGGGGTGGCTTCTGTGAGAAGACACCAGGAGCTGCCCCCACGTTGGGCAGATACAGTTCCACCTGGCTCCCAGACAACCTGCCGCTGGCCAAGGCTGAGCCCATCAGCCATGGCGGTAGCACCTCTGGGATAACACATTTAAAAAAGGGGGGAAAAGCTGCTGTGTAACAGCAGCTGGGGGAGAGGAGTGAGAATATGTGCGAAACAACCACACAGACACCAAGGCCAGTGAACAAGGAGAGGGAGGAGGCAGAAAAGCCAGGAGTAAGGTTGAGCCTGGGAGGAAGGGAGGGGTGGGGGAAAGGTGTTTTTGGATTTGTCCTTATTGCTCGTTATCCTGCTCTGTTTCAGTGGCAATAAATTCCCTCAAGTCTGTTTTACCCGTGGATGGTAACTGGTAAGTGATCTCCCTGTCCCTATCTCGACCCACAAGCTTTCCGTCATATCTTTCACCCCCTGTCCTGTTGATGGGGGAGTGACAGAGCAGCTTGGTGGGCACCTGGCCAAAATCAACCCCCACCACCACTTTAACCAAAACAGGGGTCAGTGCTGGTGTTTGCCAGACCGTAGGCCCTCTGCCGCTGACCTTGTTCCCATCAAGGGGTGCATTCGAGAATGTCCACAGCCACTGTAACGAAAGTGCAAACACTCCCACTGCATTAAGCCATACAACACTTCTACTTAGGGCTAAAGACCTTGCTGGCATCTAATTAACACACAGACTTTGCAATTTATTGCACAGCAAGACCGCAACACAACCAGGTACGACACGGCATTAATTCTCATCCCAGCTCTCCAAAAGGCACAGCCCCAAATGGCATCAGGAAACAGCTGTGAACCAGAGCAGCGAAAAGCCTGCAGCGCTCCCCAGCACTAACCAGCCCTCCTCCAACAGCAACATCCACCAAGGGAATTGTTTGTAACACCTTTCCTACCATAGGTTTTTTTTCTGTATTTGTTTTCAATGCTTTAATAAGCTTCCTCATGTTAGAAGGGCATAGCTGCTCCCATGAGGCCAACAAGACATGTTTGGGCAGCTCAAGTTGCCAAAGTCACATGTAGAATAAAGTATAAATTAAAGCTAAAGCTTCTGGAAACACAGCAGTGAAGGTCTGCCACAATTTTACAGTAGCTTTCTGCTTGTTCCGCAACCCACCAGAGCAATACCAAGTTACACAGGAACGTTAATAACAACTCATATACATGTCTCCATTTCTGCACACTTCGTTTCACCTTCCCTATAGTTTATGCAAAGACCTTCAAGACTTAATTCGTCAAGGTAGAGTTTACCCCCTGAGTTTTGGTAATTACACAACAGACTTGATATCGAATTTCAGCTAGTGGAGCCAAAATGTGAGCATGCGGTGTCCCCAGGGTCCGTGGATACAGTGCCTGCCTACAATGGTATCAGTCCTGCAGGTGCGGAGGTGTCTCAGCTGACAAAGAGGTTTCCTGTCACATCAGTGTGAACCAAAATGCTTCAGTTTAAATGCAGAGTGCAAGACAGAGCAGCTCATGTGTGATGTCAAGCTCAAGAATGTTCCCATTTACTGATAAAGACTTTATTAAAAACATATTAGCTTGGATTTTGTCAAAATAATTTACACAGTAGAAGTATCCCACACACAGAGAAATGATACAATTCTGCCTGATGTCTGGAGTATTGCATCGGAGACAGTTTCCCCACACTTCAGTGTGAGATTTGGTAAGTGCCTGCTACAGGTACATACAGCTGTTGCATCCCATCTCCATCAGCTTCCCGTGTCTCAGATGTGCTCTCCACAACTTCTCTGCTAAGACGGTACCAAGAAATAAGGCTCTGCGTCTTGCCCATTACAACTCCTTCCCCTGCTAGGCACTACCAAAAAGCCTGGTGAATTTAAAAAGCTCTGCGACTGAGAGCGACCATACCCCTGGAGAGAGAAAGATTGCAAGGACTCCCCCAAAAAAATCAAAGGCAGTGGTTTGTGATCAGCCCATGAAGACAAACGTACTTGAAGAACAGTGAGCACTGCTCATGTCCACTGAGCACCGACCCTGCAAGTAGCTAAGAAGGAGCTTTTTTCCCAGCCTAAATACGCTAGATTGGCTACTGTCACCATCAATCTGTCCCTCCACAGCAACGGCAGTGTAGACAGCCTATGATCTGTCTCTCCATGCTGTCTTATTTAACAGTACTTTTTCCCTGCAAACAAGTTCTCACTCTTCCAGTTTAACAAACATGTTCCTTGTGTGTTCAGCCTTCAGAGTCCACAGGGAAAGCCTGCGACAGCCTGGGATAAGAGCACAGCACTGCCTCCAGGCCACTGGCTGCGCCCCCAGCTTCTGCACGGAACAGCAGCCTGGGCAGAGTGCAGCTGGTGGTGGACACCGAGGACAGCTGTGCTGGACTCCAGCAGCCAGCATGACTTTTCTTCCACATAAAAAAAATAGTTGTAAAAAAACCCCAAACATTTCCCTTGAGACATAGTTTGGCTCAACCCAACACTGACACCACAGAGGTGGTGACAGGGAAAGCGTCCATAAGTGGATGTCCTGTGCTACAGATTTCATCTCATGCCAGTCTTCCCCGAGGGAGATGCTCTTCACCCTTAGGCACAGAAGGACTCACCAGCTGTGGGATGGGCCTCAGACTCTGGGAGCTCATCGTGAACCAGCCAGAGCTCTCATTGCATTTCCACTCTCCTCAGGGAGCGTATTTCCTTCCGGCAGCCAGGCCAGAGCGTTTCAGTGATGCAGAGACGACAACACACCCAGGCACTGCTATGGCTGTCTCTGCTCACAGTCACTTCCTGCTTGGCTTCGCAGAATGAGCCTTCCTGTCCAAGAAGCTCGTATCCAAGTCCTCCCATCTTCTTAGCACAGTGCTGAGGCCCAGCGATACTACTAGGTAAAAGACTTCACCATGCTTACCATATGGTCAACTCCACACGCAACATCCACCACCTCACCGGGTACAGTCACCTGGATCAGACACACAAGAGTGGATTATTTCTCAAGCTGGTACTTTGCACCTGGTATTTCCTCTTTCTCACCCTCTTTCAGCTTAATGTGCCAGCTGGTTTCACAGGGATTTTTACCAATGAAAGTGCCACCTTGAAAACCCAGATAAAGCAAGAATCGGCACCAGACATGCTTGTGCATTGAGCTGTGAAATACTCCCCTTCTCCCTTCACAGAAGGGCATAAACCTTTGGAAGGACAGAAAGAGGCTCACTAGCAGACAGTGAGGAGATTGTAGCCTCAGTCCATCTGTTCAGCAGTAGAAACAGCATGACTGAACAGAGCGTAATCCAGAGAGCAGGCAGAGGATCTGCCCAGGCACCACAAGGATTTGCCTCTTCTCTCATCAGCAAGGAGTGGAACAGGGCAAAAGCTCCACTCGGCCTAAGGCAGTTTTTGCTTCAACGCTAAGCAGACCCAGCTCACTCACTAGTGTAGTTACAGCTCCTTCACTGAAAGCTGACTTCAAACTCAAGGAAAGCAGAGGCTACAAACACAGGTTTTTCCTTCGAGCTAAGGGAGAGGAGAGATGGCTAGTTCTAGGGCAGGAGGTCACAGACAAGCATCCTGATAACTGCCCTCACTTTGGTATATTGCCATAGTAGTGTCAGACAGAAGCTGGCTGTCTGAAGGAGCATAACCCTCAATGTCCACACTTCGGGAAAACTGGACGTGCCACACTTGGTGAGTTTAGAAACTCCACTCAGCCACAGCAGTGTGATTTTAGGCAAATGCTCCAAAATTGGGTCATTTTTTGCTCATTTTTAAAAGGAGGAGAAAGCATGCTAAAGAAACACATCCACTGCAAGTTCAGACACAGGGAAAGGGACTCCAGGGTGGTCCAACTGATTGCCTCCCTCTTCTGCTTGGCCTTCATGGAGACTGGGAACATCTGTTAGGCTGAGTGCTGAGCTCCAGAGCCAAAGACTCTTCTACACCCACAGAGTCTGGCTCTCAGAGCCATCTGAGAGAAGGGAGTGGAACTGGAAGCGTTGCGAAACAGCTATGAAAACAGTTCAGTGCCTAAGGATCTCCTACTGTAACTACACAGTCAGTCCAGTGACCCACCACTTGAGTTGGAAGAGGAGCAGGGGAAGGCAGCCCACTGCTACGTGGACTTGCTGCCCCTATAGTCTGACCACCGTGACCAAAAACGTTCACCTAATTTGCATGTGTAATGCAAGTCTCTTGGGTCACAGATGACCAATACCAATGGTCTTCTTTGCAGCACGTACAAAAGTGAAGTGCAGGTTAGAAGGGGAAGGAAGAGGCAGTGAGGGGTAGCAGGTAGAAGACTGTGGACAGGAGGGACATAAGAACTGTTCAGATGTGATGTCACAGTTGTTGCTTTGGGATCTGAAAATACCGGAATAGCAGACCAAAAAACTTTACTGAATACCTCCATCCCTAAGCAGGCTATGCAAGGACCTAAGAAAACAAAGCAACTCTACAGTCATCTTAAGCTTCCATTTCTTTCAAAATTACTCAACAAAACTACACAGCAAAGGATGTTTCTGACCCTCAGGACAACAAAGACTAGCTAAAGAATACTGGCCTTAATACTGCCATCCTTACCCTCCATGGGAAATATTGGTCTTCCATTCTTCCAGTTCCCAGGCACCCTCTTAGATTCTTGCCCCATACAAACAGTTCTCCTCTGTCTACACAGGGGAAAAAAAGAATAAATTAGGGCAGAGTCATTAAAAAGGAAGAATTCTATTTGTGATGCTGGCAAGTGTGGCTACAGTGCTTCTGGGCCTATAAAGGGTTATACTTGCAGTATGAAAGCCATCGAGTTTAGTTCCAAGTACAATAAATGTACTCGTGCTTGGTGAAAATGATGCCTAATGAGTGGGACAAGAAGCAAGTTTTGGGCACAAGTCTCTGTTTCCCCCTCTTACAGCTCTTGCTCTGGAATTTTATTTGAAGAAAGAGTTCAGCAGCAGAGATTCCAAGGAATCATTTGTGGTGAAGTGAATCACTTGTGCTGGAAGTTAGACAATTACAGGTGACCCACATCAGCTATCAGCAGAGCAAATCAGGTAAGCAAGGCAGTGAAACCTGTCCCAAGCCAACACCTGGGGACTGGTTATTCAGCTGCCTGACATAAGTGGCCTAATGACAACTGGGGAAAAGAAAAAACTTGTATTCAGCAGAGTTGGAGACTTTCAAGCTCCTCAGCAAAACATGCTGATCTCAGAAGCGTTCAAATTAGCCCGACAGCAGACACAAAACACGATCTATCTATAACATAAGCACAATTTAATCAGAACACAGTTTCTAATGCTTCCTGAATACCAGGGGGAGAGCAATTACAAGCACCTTGTAACCAGACTGACAGTGTCATGCACACCACTTCCCCAAAAAGGACCAGCACATTGGCACCTGGCACTTCTCATTAGTAAACAATTACTTTTGCTACCAAGTACATGGGTTTTCTGTGCTGCTGCCCTCTGCTGCCCATTTTTACATGACTTTCAAATTCAAAACTTGCTTTAAAGGCTGGTGTCGAGTACAGGGTGTACATACAAGAGTTATCATGCCCTTCGCATGTTAGATGTGTAGGTCTTCCCACCTCAGATTGCAATTGGTCAGGACAACCAAGAAACCCTGACATCCAGTTCCAATTTAGACTCAGTTTTAGTTTGTTCATTTATTAGATAAATTGCTGCTGCTTCTAAAGTGCAACTGACTGATTTATTTGGTACAAGGAAATGAAAAAACCTTCCCAGATTTCCTGTTTGAGAGAAATTTTTTGTTTGCTTTAGCAAAATAACACTTTCTTAATTAAAGCATAAGTTAGTGCAGCACTTATGTTAGAAACCATGCTGACACCTGTCAATGCATTGCCCACCCCTCCTGTTGTACTCCAATGTACTTTAAGTTTAAAAAAAGATGGGCGCTTTTTTTTCTTTTAACTGCCAGTAATACAGCAACGTGACTTCTCCATGACAGTAGGACTAAAAACTTACTTGTAAGTGCTGCAAACTGGCTGAGTCCACAGCGAACGTGAGCAACACGGACATCCGGATTGAAGTCTGACCAGCCAAAAAGGCTGGGTGGGATCATCTCTGGCACTGCTGTCTCTGTTAGGTTTGGTCCTTTCCCAAGAATTCCATATCCCCAGACAAAAACATTTCCTTCTTCTGTATTACAATAAGAACACACTCTGTAAGAAAGCCTGTGCTTGTGAAATTCATGCCATGACCAAGACTTGATTGGATCCAAAAGGATATTTTCCTTTCTTCCAGAGCAGTCTAGCACCTTTTGATTATTTAAAATTTGCAAACAATGCATTCCCATCCAAATGCCTTTATTTTTTTAACTAAGCTGTGCAAGCAGATCAAGCTTCACAGGCGAAACTTTTCATGGGGAAATAATGCCAACACAGCGTGGGCTGGACAAAATACTTCAGTTACTGACTGACTGGACAGAGGTTGAGTGTTTTATTATCATCGCTTTTTCCTTTGAGGCATGGCCAAACCAGCAGTGGGCTAGTCGCTCTGCCTGGCGTTCAGCCTTAAACCGGGTGCCTGGGAAAGGCACCAGTTGGACAACATAAGACAGAGTAAGTTGCTATGTCTGCTCGCTCTGGTCCCTTCACACTAGAAGCTCAAATGTCTTGTCATATCAACAATTGCATCATATATATATATATATATGAACATCTTCCTTGATATGATCCTTCATAAAAGTAGTACAATCCTCTCCCTTATTCCTTTACTCAGTGTCTTTCAAGCTGTGCTCCCCTGGCCACTGGCAATCCAAAGCAGCGCTCATGAAGAAGCCTGCTGCAGAGTTTCACTGTTCTCAGAACTCTCTATTTTCCAGCCTAGTTTATCAAGATTTATTTACATGTCAGATTGATACTGAGTCTGAAGGGCTCTTCTTTCTCTCAAGTGCTGTCTCACTTTCTCCCTATATACATCTTTATTATAGGCCACACATAGCCTGTGCGATCAGCAAACAAGATCAGAACTGCAAGCAGCAACCACGCTCTTGTTCTCGTTTGCATAAGTGTGCACAACAGCATATACTGGAAGCAATGCTCTGCAGCTAGTGAAAATAACTCCCCTAGTTCATTCTTAAATCATAGGTTTCTCAGTCTCCCTGCTCTCCTCGTAACAAGACATTACTTTCCTGTTTCCAGTAAACAGGATGCTTGCTCCATGATGTTACAATCCACCTGCTGTATGGCATTGCACTAAAGACAACAATTGTAAAAGCGAACTCACCCGTCAGCACAATATTGCCAGTCCCTCCGCACGCAGCTTCCTTTATCTTCCCAATCTTGAATGGCAGATGTCTGGGAACATTCACCTGTATGAGGTTGCAAGAGAGCTGTTACAGACAAGGTAAACTGCAAAACAGACACACATTTTCAACTTATTGTCTAGTTCTGGTTAGAGCTTACAGACACTGAATACAGACAACCTTTATTGCCTGAATAACAGACTGAATGCAAGTCCCAAGATTAAAAAAACTACAGGAAATTCATTAAAGTTGAGAGTGCAGACAAAGTGGAAAAAATTACCCACTGGAAAGCTTACATGCATGGCAACAAAGCTGGGAATGCTTAACCTCTGCTTATATCTCTGGTTCTCCAAGTCAGACACAATGGGAAAGTCAATAGGTGAGCACATTTGCAAGTTTTCACAATGGAAAAGATCACTAAAATTTGGTCTGCGGTGGCATTTTTGAACATACTAGGGAAAAACCACTCAAAGAAAACCACTCTTATTTGGTACAGTTCAACACAACAGAAACCTACGTGGCTTGACACATGTGAACAGTGACCTTGGATTTCACAGATAATATCCAGCTCTGCTGTTCCACAATTTGGTCTTTATCTATATTGTACCTAAAACTCCTGCTTTGGCAAACGTGCCGTTCATCCATTTCAGACCCCTCTGACCTCCATCAAGCACCCAGCCAATAAACTACTACAATGCTGTACACTGTCATCAGGCCTTATGGGTCTCAGTAACAAGCCCTACAGTAAGGATACATCAGGAGAGGCATGGGAGACAAAGCCATACTAATGCAACTGTCTGCTCCTAGCCTTCTGCTAAGAATAACTTGAGTATTAATTAATTCCCCGACTCCATTTCCTAGACTAAGAGGAGGCCATCTGCCTAATTACCTCAGTACTACAATGTTTAGTGTCAAGTCAGCTCTACATTTTTGCCCCACATAAGTTTGTTCCAAAAAAAATTTATCTGTGAGACACTGGGACTTGTTTAGGATGCAGCTATAAACCTGCTAAGACTGTTCACGTTCACCAACATATGGGTTGATTGGAAGGGACTTCCAAGGGTCATCTGGACCAGCACCATGCTCAAAGTAGGACCACTAGAAATTCTAGATTAGCTAGCCAAAAGACTAATTCCTGTCCTGAAACCAGCACAAGCACTTGAGTTGGATCTCAATTTGGTGCAAAGTCCATAGGATGGGGAAAGGAGCACACGGGGCGTACTCTTCCTTTTTAACAGACTAACAAACTGGGGTGAGGTGACACAAGCCTTTCATTATCAATAGCTGGGAAACACACTGCCCTAAAGCTATACAAACATTTCAGACAGATTGATTTTGTAAGCATAGGTAAAACCACCCTGCTAGTGGCGTTGGTTTATATTGATTTATACTACTGTCAAATGAACCCAGAGCAGGGAGAAGTGTGTAATTTTTAACTCTGTGCGCAGCAGCTGAACTGAAACATGTAAAAACACAGCCCCAGGCCAACTGACCTGTGTGGTTTCTGTGACAGATGCCAACTGCAAGTATTCTGAATTTCCCCAACCAAAGACGTCTCCCTCATCTGAAACAGCCAGACAACAGTCCCCGTAGGAAGAGACCTGGATAATGTTTACTCCAGCAATGTCACCATGTAGCTTAGTAGGAACACTCGTGATGTTGTAGTGTCCCAGACCTGAAAGGAAAAAGACAGAGATGATGACTTTTTTTCCTCCCTTCAAAATAAATCTTTTTGTCCCTATCCCTTAACTACTTGCTTCAATGGAAAAATGCTTTTCAATGGAAAAGCAGCCACAAACACCAGTTCTACTAGCCAAAGCTACCTACAAAACAACTTTATACAATCACACCTGGAAAACAGTCTAGCTCTCATCTCTCTTGTCTGTATGGACCAAAGTGTTTGAGAGAGCAGTAACCAAGCTTGGCAGACATCCCAACAGAAGTGAAGTTTCACAAACCAGCTGTGTCCGGTCTTCTGCAAGGATGGCTGTGAGTGACAGCACACTGCAATCAGTTTAGGCAACAGCAGGTGAAGCAGCAAAAGAGGCTGGGAAGCAAACATGTTACATGACAAAGAGCTGCCCGGACAAGAGGCCAGAATGTAGACAACAAACAAGAGGGGCTACAGTACATCCACACAAGAGAACCATGAGCAGAACCCAACTTCAGGAGCAGTAGGACTAAATAGTAGGAAGGACCGGCAGTCCTCTGACAGCAGGAACCACCAGGACAAGGGCCTGGCCAAAGGTCCCATGCTAAGACAGCAGTAGCTACCAAAGGTCTCTGTCAGTTCAAAAGGAGCAAGCAAGAAGCAAAACAGACCCCAAAATGAGAATCGGGAAGGCAAAGCCTGCACAGAACGGGGGAGCTAACCTTCCTGTGCTACTTCCACATCCCCTCATAAGCTTCAAACAGTAGACACATTCTCCTCAGACTGCATGCTTGGGTTGCCAGCGTGGCATCCTAAAGCTCCTCTGAAAATGAACTGGTTTGTCTCAGTTTGGTTACACAAGAGTATTGAGAACATCTGCACACAGCTGGAAACATACCAGCCGCCCTCTGTCCACACATGCACAGCAAATATACACCACAAGCTCTGAATCAGGAGAGCTTGCTACATTCATCAATTGACTGAAAGGCAAGCTGAGCTGCGCTCCTACCTGTTTGTCCATCAGCTCCCCATCCACACGCATAGACCGCACCTTTCTTGGTTCTGAACAGACTGTGGTCCTGCCCACACACAACCTGTACACAAACAAAAAGCCAGAGCCAGTCAGGAAAAATCACGTGTTCAGAACCGATTTAACGAAGCATTACTGGCAGACAAATTGAGCAATCAACCTCTACAATGCCCATCAGCTCAGATTTTGACCTTTCTCTCCAGATCAAACAGACACGGAAGGCTAAGAACAGCACGATACAGCACAGAAAACAGCAGAATTTTCTTTGTGGAAAGTGATGCTGCAGCTGATTTTTTTCTGAGATCTAAGACAAGGACTAGTTAACAGAAAGCTCGATTCAGCAGTGCAACACAATAAAACAGCAAAGAGTAAATAAGAGATCACCCTTCCCAGAGTGCTACCACATGGCTCTCAACGCCAGCTACAAACTGCTATTGATTCCTTGCCATGTAAGCGCTCTAGGAACACATCTGTTCTCAAACTGACATTTATGTTGAACTAGCAATCACGTCTGCCACAGGCTTGGCATGAATTAAAGCCAAGATCTTCAAAAAAAGACATTAAAAATTTGCCAAAGATTAAAGGGATTTAATACATCAGTTAAAGAGATTGACTACCAAGAATATTAAGCATGTAAGTGCTGTCAAAGTACAAACAGGTACCAATTATTCAATGCCCTTGAAAAAAAAAATAATGAAAAATCCAGACAGAAGTTTACAAGCCTAATTCAAAACATAATTAGGATGTACCATGGCACACTCTCATCACTTGGACCTAAACGAATGACCCTTGCTTTCTAGGATGCTGCGTGGAACAGGAGCAACGTTTGCCCACAGAGTACTGCTACAGTGGCACAGACATACTAGCAAACTGCTCCCATGTCTGGAAATACTGTAGTTATGTGCAGACTCAGTGGCATTTATGGTGCTCTGCAGTCCCTCGCTCTCCTAGAAAGCTGCCCTAGGAAAACGCTGGTTATTCTAAGTGGACAGTCTCACAGCTCACTTTTGAAATGGGGAAGATAAAAGTTCAAAATAACATGGTTCCCAAGTGACATAAAAGTGACAAAAGGGAACAAGAGCAAGAAATGAGGACAGGAAGAGAAGAGGCGTCAGAACAACCTCCCTGCCACACAGGTATTACCTAGAAGTCAAGCAAGCAAACGCTGCATTGGCATTCCCATCAAGTTCTTCAGTAAGTTCAGACCCTGCACTGCCAGTTGCAACTGCTCTGTAAAGGCATGGAGCAAAATGCCACCTTGTGCTTTTTAAAAGCAACCATATAGTAGATCGCCTTATGATTTCAAAGACATTCAGCTGAATGATTTGCACACTGATTTTTTTTTTTTTTTTCATTACAGAATCACAGACTGGGTGAGTTTGGAAGGAATCTCTGAAAGTCATCTGGTCCAACCCCCTCCCACTCAAGCAGGGCCACCGATGGCCAGTTGTCCAGCACCATGTCCAGATGGTTTTTGAATACCTCCAAGGAAGGAGGCTCCAAAACCTCTCTGGGCAACCTGTGTCAGTGCTCAGTCAGAGTAAAAAAGTGTTTCCTGATGTTCAGAGGGAACTTCATGTATCTCAGTTTGTGTCCACCACCTCTTGCCCTGACACTGGGCTCCATCCTCTTTGCACACTCCCTTCAGGTATTTATACACATTGCCAAGACACACCCCCCAGCCTTCTCTTTTCCAGCTCTCTCAGCATTTCCTCACACGAAAGATGCTCCAGTCCCTTCATTACCTTAACGGCCCTTTGTTGGACTCTCTCCAGTATGTCCATGCTTCTCTTGTACTGCGGAGGCCAGAAATGGACACAGTACTCCAAGCGTGGCTTCACCAGTGCTGAGCAGAAGGGAAGGACCACTTTCTCTGACCTGCTGCCAAGACTCCTCCTAATGCAGCCCAGGATACCATTTGCCTTCTCTACAGCAAGGACACGCTGCTGGCTCACGGTCAACCTGGTGTCTACCAGGACCGCCAGGGCCTTTCTGCAGAGCTGCTTCCCAGCCAGTCAGCCCCCAGCACACAGTGGTGTCTGGGGCTGTTCCCCACCAGGCGCAGGACCCTTCACCTTGCTGAACTTCACGAGGTCAGCCCATTTCTCCAGCCTCTGGAGGGCAGCATCACCCTCTGGTGTATCAGCCACTCCTCCCAGTTTTATGTCATCTGCGAACTTGCTGAGGGTACACTCTGCCCCATCATACAGATCATTGGTGAAAATGTTAAACAGGATTGGAACCAGTACTGACCCGTGGTGTACACCACTAGTTACTGGCATTCAGTTAGTCTTCGTGTCAATGACTACCACCCTCTGAGCTCAGCTGTTCAGCCAGTTTTCAATACACCTTCAGAATTCAGTTCAGATGTTCCTCTTACCTGGACAACTCTGCTGTCAAACTCTTTCAGCTGATGAATTAGATGGCTTTCACTGGACACCACCAAATAACCACCGAGAAGAGAAAAGGCAACACAGAGGATTTCAGAGGACTGCAACCAGAAAGCATGAAGGCAGACCTGCCTTTACTGAAAGCCACTTTGCTATTACAGAAAGACAGATTCTTTCACATGCTCTCTTTTATATTCAAAGAGCATAGTTCCACTGTAAAATTACTGCACAAAGAAGGAAAGTAATTTTGCATTCTCTTTTTTAAGTTAAGAACTGACATTTTTAAAATATAGCTTCTCATGGGAGTTGGGGGTGGAAGCAGTCCTCAAATATGTTCCCTAGTCTAGAATGAGCAGACACTAGATAATACTGCAGCACCTATATAAACACTGCACTTGACTAGAGATTAACCAGATATCCCAGAGCACAAACAGTGTAACATTAACATCCATGTCATTCTTTCACAAAAACAGGAATTCTGAACAATCCAGTGACTAACTTCCACTATCAAGGCAAAAAAAAAGCTAGCTAAATCACAGCTATTTTCTTATACTGTAAAAGATCTCTTCTAGGCCCTGCCAGGGAATCAGTAACTTTCAACGTACTCCCAGTATCTGCTTACATCACTACTATCTTGCAGAGCATTTTGAGAATATGCTTTGGTGTGGCCCACAAAAAACCCTGTAAGGGAAAAGCACTACAGATTCAAAGGCAGTTACAGCAAAGAGATTCAACAAAAAGATGCTTCTTTCATCATTAAATGGCATTTCTAACACCCTCAGAAATAGCACTTGCACTCTGAGAGGCTAAAGGGAGAAAGACTGACTACTAACACCAATTACCTCAAGCAATTTATAATGGTTGGGTTTTCTCACTATGCCCTGCGAAAACTGTCACATGCTGACATTTTTCTGTCTCTTGTGAATGCAGTCAGAATAGTGCTCGTGCCCAGCCTGGTTTTAAAGCCAGGCCGTTTATATGACGCCTGCAGCATATAAGCCTGTCCTCAGACTCCACAATCTTAAACGGCATCATTATACTACCAGATTTGTCCCATCTCCAGGCTTTTCTGTAGGGTTGTTTTCATGCAATTATGTTTTTAACATTAAGGAAGTTCAGGATCTCTGGATTCTCACCTGTAAGTTTCATCTTCAACAACCTTCCGGCCACACTGTCCATAAGAATTGTTCCCCATGGTGAAAACTGAAAAACAATGATAAAATGCACTAGTTTTATTACTGTCCAATCCCCTGAAAGCCTCTTTTCAAGTACACAAAATATTTTCATGTGGTCCTCAGCACAAAAGGTTGAGCACAGTACTGTAAAAATTGGCATAAGCTTTCTTCAAACCAAGTCCACTTAAATTCAAGCGACTGAATCCATTTTAGTCAACAAAATCCCAGCGATATTGTTGCAGGCACAGTAGCGATACCTGAAGCCCATTGGCTGTTTTTCAGTAATTGCCTAGTTCATCCTACCGTTGCCAAGGAGACTCAGAAATAGATCAGCGCTCCCACAGGAGCGTTAAATCAACCAACCAACCAGCTCACCCACTGATAAGCAGCGCTGGATCGCTCAGCACAGCACTGAAGCCACTGCACCCGAGAATTCCCAGAGACATAAGGAGCCAACTCACAAACAGGATCTTCTGTATAAAGGACTATTAATTAATCACTTTTATAGTAGCGCTCTGGGGCTTCAAGGGGAAACTAGCACAGGAGTATTGGCATAGCCATCCAAAACTGAATTCAAAAACACGTCTGACTGAACAAGACAAATAGGCTACACTTAAACAAGGCCTGGGGCTAGATAAACAAACCATATTTTGCAACACGTGTAGTGAAAAAGCTTCCAACACATTTACAGCTTGAGCCAAGCACAGCCCAACGCAGTCATCAGCTCAGCACTCTCCCTCCCGGGAGCAATCCCACAAAGGCCAACAGCTACCTGTATCACATTTACGGTACAGACAGCCCATCCAGGGTCTCGTTCTAAAGGACAGAAGATACTCTTTTTCAGAGCTTTTAATAGAAGCAGAGTCAGGCATCTCTTGTCACCAGCACAAGCAATACTATACCTCCTTCACTGTCTGTCAGGATCAGCGAATGGGCTCTCCCACAGGAAACCTGCAAGACTCGAGTCTGCTGCGGCTTCTCCAGTGGTAATGGAATTGGAGATGGTTCCAAGACATACTCATAGCTCTTAACTTAAAGAAGAGAGAGAAATTTAAAAAGTCAGTAGCTTCCACAAAGGAAACTCATCATATATTTGCTGATCCTGTTGTACGTACACACACTCACTTCTATTTTGTTAACAAAAGCAGATATATTTTAGAAAGCCAAGATACTAACCAAAGTAAAAGGTTGAGTGGGATTCATCACGGGGGGAAGAAGTTAAAAGCCATAGCAAATAATCACTGCCTCATTAAAAATCCACCACACCTAGAAGTTGAGTGTTATTACAGCTTCAGGTGGCCAGAATTGAGAAAGTGAGGCTTTCAGCCGTATGTTCAACCACTTTGGTGAATAAGGCTAGATTACTAGAGCACTTAACACCAAGCACAAACTAAGTATTGTGTGCAACTGGGGATACTGCAAGCAAGGAACAATAACAGCAGTCACAAAAAGACAGCATGAAAGGTGAACAAAAAAATCTTAGGTCTTCATATTTAAAGAAGAGTAGATTAAAGGCCCTTTCAGAAAAAAGGGATGCAAGAAACATTAGCTAGCCTGGCTCCATAGGGGATAAGAGATCTAACGTTTACAAAAGAAAACAACAGGCTGTACTAGAAAAAGAAGATTCAGTAACTTGAAGAATATGTAATCAGTTACAGTCAACTGGGAAAAAAAAAGGAAAAAAAAAAGAAACAGCAAAATATAAATCAGTACTAGGGAAAAGGTTAAGGGGAGATAAAAAGCTTTGATATCAAAGAAAGCCACTGTAACAAGTGAAATCAAATCCCAGAGGACCCAAAGCAGCATTCTGCTCACAGAGCTTTAACTAGTTCTCACTGCCTTTAACCAAAAAAGGCCCAGAAAAATCTACACATACCCTTTTACAGTAAGACACTACTTGATGCAAGGACACGCATCACTGGCTGCTTGCAAATGGAGGGAGCCTGCCATGCAATACAGCAGGAACCGAAAGGCAGCAAAGTTTGTATCTGTCTAAAGAGACATGGAAGTCACAAAGCAAAAAACCTTTTCCTCTCTCTGTTCCTTCCAGCAGTGACACAAGCTACTGGGATCTGTGGTAATCATCACTGACATCTGAGCAATTTTAGAGAAAAGAGGCAACGAGTTGGTGAAGAAAGAGGAGGGTGACAGTAAAATATTAGTATTTTAGCTTAGAAACAGCGAAATTTAAGCATGTGATACAACCATCTAAAAGTCAAAAGGTTGCAGATTCCCCTGGAAATGAAGCATCTACACGGACACGCTGTTGGAAGTAGCAGGTATCAAAGGAAGTTTGTAAAATTTAGTAACGAGCAGCACATCCAACAGGAAACTTGTCTGTGGGAAGTTAAATATGGAGCATCAATCCTACTGATGCATGCCACGTTTTCAACAGATCCTACCAAACACTGAACGCTCCCTTAATTAGATGTACTTGAACTGCAAAACTATCTAACCTATTTCTGGATTCTCTGGCCAAAATAATCTGCAGGTCAGATGAAAACCAAGAAAATGACAAGTCACCCCCAACACATCAGCACTTACAGAACTAAGAGTAAGAGCTGAAACCTTTAAAAGCAGAAGTGGAGGCTTCTGTGGACCCTTAATTTTGCAGCTGCTGTGTAAGCACGCACACACTCTTGGAAATCTATACTGTATGCTAGCAGCAACAGACAACAGCAGCACCACCATAAACTTCAGCGTTCTGCACAGTAGCTGCAATTTTCTTTTGCTTCTCCACAAGGTTTAATCTTTTACCCATATCAGATGCACCATACCTTAATGCATTACACTTTTTTACACTATAAAGAGAAAAAATTGCTTTTAAAATGGTTTTCCCCAATTTTTTATGGAGGAATGTTTTCAAACAGAGACAGCCATTCTATAAGGGAAGTAAGTTTGTGGGGTTTTTTTGTATCTGTCTTAGGTAGAAGGTGGCAACGTTCTGCACAGAAATCATCATCTTACATGTGTTTGAGAGCCTGATATAAGACAGAATGACATGTTTTTCATTTGAAAATATCATTTGGTATTAAAATTAAGAAAACCTACAGCTTCACACAAAATTCCACTGACTGTATGAAAATATCTCTGTGGGAATGGGAATTATTTTACAGACACAAAGGCAACAGAAGTGAACAAACCATACTGCCAAAATCATTTTATTAACTAGCCCACTACACTGTCTACTATCAAACTACAGAGTTTCAAAGCAACACCTTAACCAACACACACACACTTCTGCAGAATAAATAGTTACTTGAATTTTAGTTACATCCAGGCAAGAACGTAAGTGGAAGCGCATAGAATGGATGCATACCTTGACCAACTACAAAGCACACAAAAACACAGCTAAGTTCCAAAAAAAGACCTCTTTAAAAACAAAAAAGCATAGCCCCGCACTCTGCATCAAAGCCTCCTGGACATTTTTCATGCCTTCTAACCCGAAGTTTCCCACATCGCACGTCTCCTGTAGTGCTCCCCTGTAAACCCATGCACCACCTCAACCCTTACTTTGATCTCTTCTGCTTCTCTGGAATCCAAGCTGGGAATCCTTGTTCAGCCCCATGCCCCACACTTTGGTGATGTTTGTGGTATTAGAGGACAGCAGCGTGAATCCATAACCACAGGCAGCAGAGGATATCTTTGAATACAAACAAAAAACACACCATTCAGTTATAAACTATGGCTTAGAAAAACACGTCTGTTCATCAGCATTCATCCTTCATTAAGCTACATCCAAATACGGCTCAAATTCATGGTATGTATGGTCTGCGCAAAAACAAACAGAAACACTCTTCAGTGATAAAGCACAATAGCGTAAAGTCAAGTCCAACATTACTGCTTTAAAAGTTTTGTTTTCGTCTGCATACATCTTCATTTTTGTATTATTTTGGACCCATTCAAACACAACAAGAAGACCTATTTCCTGACCTGCAGCAGATTAAAAAAAAAAAACAAAACAAACCACAAAAAACACAAAGCAATATTAAGGGAATAACGTTCCCCTGTTTTATTCACTTTTT
>VZSZ01008497.1:791122-888883 GCA_013398815.1 Ibidorhyncha struthersii
GCCCAGTATCACAGCTCTGGCCTTCTCTGAATTGGACAGCAGAGCGTTATGTTTGAAAGATGCAAACAAGAGAATGACGTAGTTTTCAACAAGGGCTTCCAATTTAATGAGGGTGAAAGCAGCCATGAACGCCACTGAAAACGAGGCGCCGTTTCTCTGAAAAAGGTTGCTCACACTCTTACTCTCTCATGCCTCTGACAAGAGAGCGTAAGTGTGTGCATGTACACACACATATATTCCAAACTGCCTGCTACTGTAGTGATACCAGAAAACATCCTGATGAACACCGCTGTATCGACACAAAACCAGAATCAGAGCAAAGTCTTCAAATCGGTTTACTTAACGCCTTTCAAAGCTGAGAGAAGACACCTGCCCAGATTAGGGGGCGCGGACGGAGGAGGCGCGCCGCTGTGTGAGAAGCAGCAACGCTAACGTCGCCCCGTCGGGATAAACCACAGCCGCCCACCTTCTCCGCCGTTTCCAGCCGGTAGGGCGTGGGTTGGATCCGCCGCGGCTTCTTCCAGCCCGCGTCCGGCTTCACGAAGCTGGGGACGCCCAGCGCGCCCGAGTAGCAGAAGCCCCAGACGAAGACGCGGTCCTTCCTCTTGGGCGCCTTCCCCACGTACTGGAAGACCGGGGCGGCCTCCTCGGCCTCCCTCAGCTGGCGGATGCTCCGCGGCCCCGCGGCCTTGGCCAGGCCCCTGCGGAGGGCCGCCGCCGGCCGCCGCACTCCCCTCAGCGCTCCCCACATCGCCGCCGCCACCGCCTCTTCCCAGCGCCCCTCAGGCCGCCGCCATCTTGCCGANCGAGCTACCGGCCGGCTCGGGAGCGCGACGGTCTTGTCTTAAAGGGGCTACGCTGCCCTGAGCGGCGAGTGGGGCCCGACCCGACCCAGACCCAGACCCATTCCCAGACCCATTCCCATTCCCATTCCCATTCCCATTCCCATTCCCATTCTATCAGCGCGGTGGGGGTCGATCTCTTCTCCCATGGAACAGGCGATGGACCAGAGGAAATGGCCTCAAATTGCCTCAGGGGAGGTTTAGGATGGAGATTAGGAAAAAATTCGTCACTGAAATGGTGGTCAAGCACTGGAACAGGCTGCCCAGGGAAGTGGTGGAGTCGCCATCCCTGGAGGTGTTTAAAAGACAGGTACATGTGGTGCTGAGGACGTGGTTTAGTGGTACCTTGGCAGCGCTGGGTTATCAGTTGGACTCAATGATCTTAAAGGTCTCTTTGAACCAACACAATTCTGTGATTTTATACCCAGAATTAGACCCAAACCCCAGCCTCAGACCCAGACCTGGTCCCCAACCCAAACCCGGACCCGCCTGGCGTGGCGGTGGCAGGGCTGCGGTGGCACCCAAACGCAGCCCCCGCACCACGCTCCCCGCTGAAAAGCAGCCCTGTTCCGGAGGCACTGGCCATGCTGTGATGGCCACGAGCCTTACTGTGGTGGCCACTAGCCGCGCGGTGATGACCACCAGCCGTGCTGTAATGGTGGCCCTCCATGAGGCAGCAGGAGGGACCAGCGTCCGCAGCCCTGGGGAGCTGCTCGCCCCTCACACCCTGGCAGCCCCCACGGGGCCGCCCACCCTGCGCCCCTCACACCCTGCTGCCATTTGGGGCGGCCACCTCGCCTCGCGGCTCCTACCCCACCCCAGCGAACACCATCTCCATCCCCCCTACCCCAGCCCTCGCTTCCCACTCGAGGCAGCGACGCAGCCGCCTTCCAGGAGGAAGCTGCCGTCCTTTCATCCCCCCAACCACACTTCCTCCCCGGCGGCATCTTTCACAAGGGACTCTTGCCCAATCCCCTGCTGGGGAGAAATGCCTTTCCTGCCGCCATGCCGCTCCCTGGTGTCTGCATTGGCCATCAGACGTTGAAATACATCTATAAAGTGTCTCTCCTTTATTGGTGGAAAAGCGCAAAATCATTCAAAATACAAACAGGGGACAAAAGGGGGTCAAGTGGCGAGGGGTCCCGGGTGGCTGTGGAGGCCTCAGCTCCCCAGGAGCTGGTGGAGCGGGACTGGGTCCCTCCTCATGGTGTCGTTAGGACACCTCGGGCTCACCGTGCCGGTGGATGAAGATGGGTGCCGGGCTGCGCCGATCTGGCCAGCAACCCCCCGGTGGCTGCCAAAGACACGTGGAGCACCCAGTCTGGCTCTGAGTCCTGGCTGTGCAGGAGCTGGTGGAGAAAAAGCATCGACTGGCTGGTGTCGGGGGCTGAGGGCTCACAGGATCTTTCTCCGCGTGCTCTCGGTACAGCGATTCAGGATGAGGTCTTTGCTGGGACGGGGAGGGACAGCAGGCTGAGCCTTCTTCTCCTCTCGCTCGTTTTTCTCAACTGTGGGTAAAGCAGATGTACAGATGGGTCAGACCACCCAACACCTTCATGTGAACATCCAAAGCTTCCTATGTAATGGCCACCGAAGCGCCTGCCTCTCCTCCTGTCTCAGCCGCATGTGATGGTCTTCCATCGGGATGGTGAAAAAAGCCCACTTGGTGCCTGTCTGGGAGCTGTGCTCAGGTGGGAGCCCAGCTCTAGGTCTGCGCGAGGAGCTGGTCTCCCTTGGGAAGGTCATGGGTCCTGCACAGGGATTACCAGATCTAAAGCGTCTACCTCAATAGCAGCCTCCTTCTTCAAGCAACACTTCCCTCTAGGGTCTTTTCTGACAGCTAACGTACATGATAATGATAATGGCAGCACGGGTGAGGTTAGGCGCACAGAGGAAAGCACGGGTCTTAGATATGGGCTGACCTCCCACCACGACCATACTCTGTTCCTTCTCTGTCAGACCTATAACCAGAGGTAAAAACCTCATTGAAAAGAAACATCTCCCTGCACATGCTTTCCCCACAGGAAAAGGGTGGACAGGCAAGGTGTGACCCCCATGTGCTGTCCCGCTCCAGCAACCAGCGTTGGAGGGCACGGGCAGCGCCTGCAGGACTTGCCTGCGTCCAGGCAAAGGGCCTGCTGAGACTTACTGATGACGTTGGCCTTGTTCTGGAACTTTTCCTTCATGTTCCTCCGGCTCTGGAGGTACTTCTTGCTATTCCTCCTGTAGGTCTCCTGGCTGATCTGCTTCCGGCCCTGCTTGTGGATGCTCTTTGCGTTTCGGATGGTGGATCTGCAGTGAGTCAGAAACAAAACTTCCAGTTTCTGTGCCAGCAGCTCTCATGCCTTGCACTTTCTCGCTGAGGATTTGCCCATCCCTTCCTCTCACGGACCTGCTGCAGCCAGACCTCACACTTCCGCCTCTGCCTCACCCAAACCCCAATATCTGCTTTGTGGTTTTGCCTGGTGGACGCCATCCCTCGAGGGCAGCCGTAGGCAAGATGTGATGTATGGCGTGTTAGGAGGCAGCTGAAGCAGTGCTTTAGAAGCAAATACTGAAGGATGAAGCCTGGGCACAAGTCGTGATGGGGATGGCGAGGTAAATTGGGCATAAGGCTGGAAGGACGAGAGGTTTATCCAACAGAGTTCAAGCAAGCCCTGGCAGTGATCTATAGCCCTTGGATGGATGGACAAACAGCATCTGTGCTGGCTGCAACACTGAGATCCCTGGCGTGGTGTTTGGCATGGCTCCCCAGTGCCCAAGGGTCAGTCCCTGGGCCAGGGGAACGGAGCGTGAGGTACATGCCAGTGTGCACCTGGATGTGCAGTGTGGAACCCACAGCAGAGAAACTACTGAGAAGTGAAAGGCCGAGCAGCCTGGGGCTGTGCCGTGGCATGCTGCCGCAGGGGAACCCCCAGCATCACGGTCTGTCCCCAGGCAGGCAGACGGAGGCCACCACTTTGTTTTCATTACCAGGGTGTGAGTGATGTGGCTCCTGACATCCATCCCATGTCATTGTCCTCCTGCTCTGCTCAAGGCAATGGCCCCTTGCTGTGCCCACCTGCCTTCAGCCTCTCCCTGGTTTGAGCACGCATCCATCTCAAAGCAAAGCTCTTGCCCACAACAGCAGGTCACCACCTTTGCAAGAGGGCTCAGCCTAGGGACAGCATTCACCATGGTGGGGCAAGCCACTGTCCTTGAAATAGGCCACCTCACCTCCCCCAAGGGTATCAGTAGGCATCACTGCGCTCAAATGGGTGGATTTGGACCATTTTACATTGTCTCACGCTCAATCTGTGCTCCAGCAGAGCTGGATTTTGAGAGATTTTGTAGTAAGGCTGCCGTGTTTTCTTGTAGGGAAAAAAAGACAGTGGCAAGCTCTGCCCTTCTAGCTGTTTTCTTTGCATCGGAATTAATGAGTTATTATTGCTTTTTATCTTTTTAATCAAAATAAAATCCCTTCCATTAGCTCAAATCCTCCCATCAGATTAGGCCATTTGGCAGCTCTGATTACTCAAATCTCTCCTCGCTTCGCAAAGATTCAGTGGTTGCATGTAGGAAATAAGAAAAAGGCCAATTTGAAAATTAAACGAGATTAGCCCAGAAAAGAAAGTTTGCAGAAGGACAAGGAGAAATATGCCTGGCTGGAGGACCTGCCAGAGTAAGGACCATGCAGCCCTGTGTCAGAAACCCTGGGGTGCCTCTCTGCCCGTGGAAGTCGGGGAACACAGAGCTATTTTTGCTGCAGCCCTGCAGGATATGCCTCTTGGTCTGTCTTTGCCCTGCTCACATCTCTCCTGGGAAGTTCCTCATTGCCAGGGCGAGCAAGGGACACTAAAAAACACTGTCTGGTTTCATTTCACCCACGCCAAAAAAGAGCTTTAGTCTTCCTCCCCCCCATCCAGGGCTTCTCCTACCTCCGTGGAGGAGCGCTCCGGTTCCTCAGCTCACTCTTCATGGAGGCGTTCGCCTCCCCGGCTTTCTGCAGGTACATGGAGGGGTAATAACCCGTGGTTTCATCCTTCCTGCAGAGCAACACAAAGCAACATCGCTTGCAGCCTTGGCTCAGCTCTTGGCTCTCCTCACCCCTGTCTCCAGCAGGATTGCTGGTGCTGGGTGGGCTATTTCTTCTCGTATTTCTTGTGATGGTGGGTGCTTTAACTGTCCCCCACCTTATGTGCCTGTGGCTCTTCCTGAAAGTGTGGCTTGAGTCCCAAAAGCAAATAGGTAGCAGACAGCAATGGCTCACAGCTTTCAGGCTCTCACCAGCTCATATTATCTCCCCTGGGGGTTTTGCTGGTCTACAGCATCGCTTGGGGCCTCCTGCCAGACACCCTGCTGCTGTGCGCTCAAGAAACACTCCCTGGTCCCCGGCCCGTCTCCCCCTCCAGCCCAGCACACCTGGAAACACCAGGAGATCCTCCCAGCGCCACTCGCGTGGGCACAGGTTGGGGCAGGAGGATCCCCAGGGTTTGCAGCCCCAGCGTGTCTGGCTGCGAATGCGCAATCTGTGACTCTCCAGAGCACAAATGCAGCTGGGGTTCCCCTTGGGAAAGCCTGAGTGTGCATGACAGGCCAGGGCTGGGAGGAAAGCTGAGGTTTTGCAAGGCAAAATGTGCCGAATACTTAGGGGCAGGCAAAATAATAGATACTTTTTTTCCCCACCCGCCTCCTTCTTGGATATCTCCAAAGCCCCCAGCAGAGGAAGCCCCAGCTGCAATGTTTAACGCTTGGCAAAGCCACAGGCTACGAGAAGCAGCCCCGCAAAAGGAAGTGCTGGGCAGCAGCACCAAACGGTCCGTGGCTTTCACAGCCCGGATGCAGAGAACCGCTGGTTCATCCCTTCCCTCTGCCCGAATCCCGTTTGCCTCATTTGTTGTCGGCATCTCTTACCTGATGACCCACCAGCCATCAAGGAGCTTGTGGATGACTTCTATGGTATCACCCTCCTTGAGGGTCAGCTCGTCCTCCTCCACGGCTGTGTAGCTTTTCTGGACAATGTATAGCTCACCTGCGCACAAGATGGAGACAGCGGGTTGTATGCTGCTGCCCCAGGAACCGGGCTCAGCCTCTCTGGCCACGGAGGAGAGGAGGCACCAGAGCATCTACCCTACATTTCAGGCAAGACCCAGGGTGCTTCAGGTCTCCAGGTCTGGATTCAGACTTCCCCCAGCCTTGTCAGTGCCTGCGGCTCACCCCAGCCCCTCCAGCACCTCTCCAGGAGAAAGCTGGTGAAAGCAAGCGGTGGAAGCACACCTATCTGCTGAAGAGCACGTTTATAATTCGGGTGATTAAATGAGGAAGAAGGAAGTGCTGTGCTAATAGAGTCTGTTGCAGTGTTTCAAAAACCATGAAGATGAAGCCCGGGGCGCAATCGGCATGAGTCTGCAGGATCCTCCCTCTGCTCCGTTGCGATAAGGCCCCGCTGTCATGGTGGGCGATGCGGAGGGGTGATAAGGAGAGTGCACAAGCCGAGCGCTAGGGAAAGCCTGTGCCTTGGTTCAGATGCTGCACAGTGCTCCTTTGCCAACCCAGCAGCTCAGCGTGCACCCAGCTAGCTCAAGACGGCCGCTGGATGCAGACGTGCATCCGTGATCAGCCCAAACAAGCATCTAATGCTGAGTTGCAGCTCATGGGAAGCTTCTGAGGTTGACAGTAGGGCACCAAACCATGAGATTTATCCCTCCTGGCAGCTCCTACAGCAACATCTCCCTGCCCAGCGGTCCTGCTCAGCATGGACTCCCCAGTGGGGGCCTTGCAATGAACTGTCCCAGCGGGGAGCTGCGGCAGGCTGTGCTCTGGTGCACGCCCTGGTTACCCCAACATTTTACCTGCATAGTTGGGGTCCTGCTCTTCAGACTCGTCAGGACCATCTATCGGCTCCAGATAGGCAGCTGGCACCCAGCCCCGCTTATTCTTCAGCTGGCAAAACCACCAGCCTGCAAGAAAAGCAACAGTGGGCAAGAGCAGAGTGAGTCACGGGGGTACCGTGGGGGCACCAGCACCGGGTCAGCCCCCAGCCAGGGTGGGCGCAGGCATCCGCGCGGCCTGGACGGAAGAGACGACGCCGGGGCTGGTCTCCGTTTACATGGTGCAACCAAAGAGCTGGGCCGGTTCATCCTGCTTCCTCCTGGGCAGGAAACCTCACAGGCTGAGGCATGTGGGGAACTTGCAGGGTTTTCTAGGGTTGCCCCACACCCTCCCCAGCCCAAACTGACTGTCATGTGGCTGCATGTGAATGTGAAACATGTCCCAAGGGGGCGGGAAGCACTGAGATGTTCAACGCTGCCAGTTGCATTTGCTCTGAGCCTCTCCTCTCCATCAGGAGACCCTGCTACAACCGCCTACCCTTAACCCTGTGACCCGGCATAACTAACTTGCATGCTGCGTTTGGATGCGAGACGCAAGAGCAGCCCCTGTCCTTGCTGAAATTGTGGCCAGGAGGGCGCTGGCCCTTGGGGGCTGTCCGGGGGAAAGGACACATACCGCTCTCGCTCTTCTCCACGACGTCCACCATGTCCCCAGCCTTCAGAGCCATCTCAGATGTGGAGCTCTTCTCGTAGTCGGCGATGGCTCGGTACGTTTGCAGGACAATAGGACCCGTGATGTCTGTGTGGGAGAAGTGAGAGACGTTCCCTGTCCTGGCTCCAGGTGCAGAAATATCCTATTTCAGGCAGGCCAAGAGCAGCCCGGGACATCCCAAAGCACTCTCCCAGCCTCTTCTGGTCTCAAACCCACTGGATCCCAGGACAGGGACTCATTCCCTCCAAGGCTGTGGTTTCCTCCCGTCTGCAGCTCTGGCCCAGGACCATGCTCTTGGTCAGGGCATCTGCCGTGGGACAGCTGCCCCTCTCCCCACTGGGCTTTGCTGCCAGGGAGGCAGCCGCATGCACCCCTCTGAGGCACCTTACCGGTGGAGTTCTTCTTGGCATCTTTTGGCAGGAGGAAGACCTCAGGCTTCTTGATCCTAGACGTGTCAGAGCAAAGGCAGCTCAATGCCAACCACCCCCCACCGCCGGCAGCAGTGCCCTCCCTGTGGGCTCCTGCCAGCGCCCGGGGCCGGGGACACAGGATGTCCCCCCAGATGGTGGGCAGCTGCACTCACTGACTGTCTGTGACAGGGTTCGTGTCGTCGGGACGGACCTTGAAGAAGTTGACCACGTGCAGGCACCGGGAGATCTTGTGGGGCAGGTTGACCAGCGTGTAGCAGTACTCGGCCAGCGTGCCCTGCCTGTTCTGGGTAGAGCGCTGCCCGTCAAACCACTTTGGGGCTGGGGGAGAGGGGAAAGAACTCAGAAAAAAGCAGACAGTGCGCCCTGTTCTTATGACTTTCCCAAGCAGGCTGCTCTGAATTACTAGTTTCGTCCCGCAAACAAATGGATTTGGCCTCAGGGCGCGGCGTGGTGCCCATAAGGCAAAGCTCTGCGGGAGCATGGCCCCGTCTCCTCCCTCGCTGCCCCGGCCCCAGCCTCGGCAGGCAGACGGGGGGCCACGCACGCTGCTGAAATAGCTGGGGAGCGCCTGACCGCAGGGCCACGGCTCTTCCGCCAAAGCTCTGCAGCCGCGGGCTCCTGGTTTCAGCGGTGCGGAGGTGAGCACGGTGCAGTGCCCAGCCCCGGTGCCGTGGGCAGTGCGGAGGAGAGCTCGATGCAGCTGGACCCGTCCCCTGCAGCCCACGGACCCTTCTGCAGCTCGGGCAAGCCCAGAAAAGACTCCGTTTGACCCCGTTTCAGTTACAGGATAACGCCCGCATCCATGCTCAGACTAAGCCCAGCTGCTGGGCCACAAACACAGCGGCTACACCGGGGCACAAGGAGGGACCAGCTCAGGGCTCAGGGGACAAGCCTGTGGCCAGGGGACATGTGAACTGGCCGCGGCGCATGTCCTGCAGCAGCTGCTCTTGATCCCGGGGCCCCAAAATACCGCTGGCAGCCTGGAGCCACAGCAGCGTTGAACCCCACGTCAGGGTGCGTGTGTGCAGCCACTGGCACCCCTGCACCCCCTACAGCTCTCCGACACCGGCCTCCTCCCCAGTGCTTTCCGTTCCCTGGATGGGACAAGGACACTCCGAACAGCCCCAGCATGGCGGCGGCAGCGCGTGGGAAGGATCCCAGCACGGCGTTGTTGGTCTGGCCCCGAGGGGAGCGCCCCTAGACGTGGCACCTGCACTGCTGTGTGGTGCAGGGTTATTCCTCCTCGAGAGGTGTCTACCACAACCCACAGCTATTTCTCGTGCTCCTTCCTGCCTCCTTTAAAGCCGGAAATTAAATAAAAGGGGGAATTTTGCTGACCTGCACCTTGCTTGGGGACAAACCGTCAGCCCTGTGGATCAGGAGTTCATTCCCTGTCATTGAAGACATATTGCGTCGCTTCCTCTTACAAAATATCTGTGTTGCCATAAGGGCACTAAAACCAATCCCAGTGACGGTGTCACCGAAGGAGGGCTCGGCTCAGCTCAGGGTCCCCAAAGCCAGACCCTGCGCACCGGGCAGGTGTTGCAGCCGATGCTGTGGGATGTGGCTCTCCTTCGGGGAGGAAGGACGGGGTCTGTGGGGCTGGTGAGTGTTCGAAGAAACTGCTGCCACCGCTCAGACCTTTCTGGGGTTTTGATCTCAAGCCCAGCGGGCAGGAACAGAAATTGCACCAAGCAGCTGCGCAGGAGACAGCCCGCAGCGCTCAGCCCTCCGGGGAATTTCCCAGCCGGCTGCGATTTCTCTTTCAACCCCAGCCCTGGCGCCTGCCCCTCACCTGGCAAGTGCGGGATGATGCGGTTCTCCACGTTGATGTCCCCGGATTCAATGGGGAACATCTCCTTCAGCGCTTTCTGCGGAGCAGAGACAGGCACGGCCGTGAGGATGGCACCGGGGGATCCCCCTGTGGCACCCACACCCCTGCCCGTGGATTGCCCCCCTTCCCAGCACTCGCCCCGCTGCCGCTGGCACGTGCTGGCAGGACCCCGCACCCTGACGCTGGGAGAAATCTGCCAGGGGAGCACAGAGCCGATGGCTCCCCGCTTCGAGGGGTGAAGGAGACTGAAGCACTGGGACCCAGGAGCCTCCTTTGAGCCAGGTTTATTTTGGGGCAGTTTCAGCTGGATTTCACCCTCCTCTTTTTCCCCACCCCGAAAGCCCTGGTGCACTGGGCCGGGTGCCAGTGCCCACCCTGGGCCGACTCACGTGGAACTCGTATATCTCGGTAAACCGGCGGTAGACGAGCTTTTCGGAGAGGTCGTTCCACTTCACCAGGAACATGTAGACCTGAGGGGCAAAGCAGAGGTGCTGCAGCTGTGCGGGACCCCGCACCCCATCGCAGACGAAGCCCCTGGGAGCCTCATGGACGTTCCAGTTTCAGATAAACTGCGTGTTTTTCTTCCACCACCCCAATGTGAGTAGCTCTGCCCAGGCTGTGAGCGAGCGGGGTGCTAGGGAGGCTCGGCGGGGACGGAGCGGGGGCAGAAACATGCAGATGGGTGGGAATCAGAGAGGGAAAAGCCCTTTCCAAGCCCCTGTGAAGTAACCAACGGCTTGCAAAGGAGGTGCTCAAAATCTTGTGTCCCCAGGACATTTTAGCCTCTGGCTGCCTCCAGCTCATGCCATCAGCCATGACCTCCCCAAAAAAGGATGCTCTCAGGCACTCGGTCACATTTATCTAAGGAAATTTGCTCGCCAGGCTTTTTACCCCGGCCAGTCCTCACTACTCAGCTTGTCGGAAGCTCGCTGTGTACTCACGTAGTGCTGGCTAGGGAAAAACCTTTTCTCGTAGCCCAGCAGCTCGATGTGCCGGATGAAGACATCCCCCATAGCTGCTCCTAGCCGCGGTGTCCCGCTCCGGCCCCTGCTCCTGCCTTTCCAGGCGTCTCGGCGTCCTCACCTCCCCTCTGCCTTCACACAGCTCCGCTTCGCCGTTAAAGCCCCCGGGAAAGCGGAAGTCCCGCTGCAATCGTACCCGTAATTGTTTACCCGCTGTGGTTTGTATTGAGTCGGTGTTTCCCGTGGGGAGTCTCCAGCCTGGACCCTCCGGCGGCTCCGGGGCTGGGGAGGAGGCGGGCAGCCGGGAGGCTTCAGGGATGCCCTGGAGACACCTCTGAAATCAAAGGCCAGTGAAGGTTCCAGGGCCAGGGCTACTGCCCCAATAGCCAAGTGGCCACCCCGACCGCTGAGGCTGCCCTGCGATGGCACAGGGTGCTGCAGCACCTGTTTTGCAGAGGGTCGAGGACAAAGTGCCTTGGCAACGGCAACCAGAGGAGTCTTTACCCTCTCGAGCAGAGCCGGATGGGCTGAATGATGCAGGTAACACGCTCCCCGAGCCCAGGGACGGCAGCACCGTCCTCTGCACGGCTGGGAGACCGTCCCACGCTCCCAGGGCAGGTGGGGTAGGTGGGGGCACGGTGCAGGCAGGTTGGGGCAGCCACAGGCTGTGTGTACAAGAGCTTCTGCCCTTGCATCACCGTTTCCTTGCGGCCACCTGCAGCTTCCCCAAAATCTGCCACCAAAAGGCTCCCCTGAGCAGCCC
The DNA here is from genome assembly GCA_013398815.1 of Ibidorhyncha struthersii. Taxonomy (NCBI): domain Eukaryota; kingdom Metazoa; phylum Chordata; class Aves; order Charadriiformes; family Charadriidae; genus Ibidorhyncha; species Ibidorhyncha struthersii. Next base: position 802,477 of record VZSZ01008497.1, read on the forward strand.
CAGGACCCGAGCCAGCCCCAGCGCTGCAGCTCCGCTCACTGCCTTACCTGGGCACAGGGCTGCACGGGAGCACCGGCCGTGGGGCACCCCAGGCATGGGGACACGCCAGGATGGGCTGGAGATGGACCCCTGCCACCCACTGGGAGAGCGCGAGGGTCCCCTGCAGAGCCCCTCTGCAGCTGTGTCCTCCCCCTCCGCCCCCAGCTCTGAGCAGAAGGGCCTGAAGGGACGTGAGGGCTGCGCGTATCGATCCCACACTGCTCGCAAAGGTGCACCCCGGAGCACTTTTGTCCCCAGCAAGAGCACCCTCCATTACAACAGGTGCCAGCGCTGGGCTGTCCCCTGTGAGAGCCGTGACCCGCTCCCCATGGGATGCTCGGGAGGAGCCCAGCTCCAGCCGGCCGCGAGCCCTCAGCCCCATCCCTGGCTCCCTCTGCTACAGGCCCTCCGGCAGCCTGTGCTGGGGGGGGGGCGGCTGGTGTCCCCGCCAGGCCAACACCTCACTGGCAGCGGAGACATCTTGGTCAGTGAGGCAGCACCTGTGTCCCCACTCCTGGCAGGCGGCAGCCCCAAACGGCCAGCGGAGCCACGACGGGCTCTCCCCGCTGAGCACCACCGGCAAACCGCGGCACAGGCTCAGCACCCGATGCCCTCGTTAGCTGTAAAGACAAAAACTTGCTCTGGCCATGTTAAAAAAAATTAACTACTAACCGTAACTTCACCCCTGAATCTCAAGCATGGTGCTTTGTAGGCGCTGAGATCAGAAACGTCATCATTTAAATTTGGTTGCTTATTATTTGAGCATGGGGAACTTCCCTGTATGCACGGTGAAATTATACAACCGGTAATATTAAAAAAGATACCTCCGGGGCTGTTCGGATTCGGCTCTGTTAATAGCCACATCGCTGCTTCTTATGCAGAACCACCACAAACTTTGTCATGAAAGCTAATTTTATAATTACATTCGTTCGTACTAAAGTTGAAACTGCATTACAGGCAGCGCGTAGCTGGAAACCACTTAATTCGCGTCTTTCTTCCTGTTTCCTCGTTCCTCATCTTGCGATGTGAGAAATGAAACGGAGCTCGAAGGGCTCACTGCTGGCGATGGGTTAGTTCAGTGACCCAACCCGTAACTCAGTACGATACACCGCTTAGTGTTTCCAACTGCCCCAGAGTTATTAGGTGGCCAGAAGCATAATTTTAGAAGATTCTTGGAGGAGTAACGACCCCTCTGATAAACAACCTGAGTTCGCAGAGTTCCTCAGCTGATCCCTGTTTTAGGAAACAAGGCTGGCATGTGAATGCAGGACCGGCCTTTTGAGAGCGCTGCAGAACTTGCGCCGGCCTCCAGCCCCCGAGCTGGCAGCAGCGCTTTGCAGCAATGCGCCACTGCTCTGGAGTGCGGACAGCACGCGCGGGACCGACGGTGACAGGTTTCAATTAAGGGTATTGAAGATGAAGCGCTGGAGGCTTAGAGTTTCTCAGGCGAATGGGCCGTTGTCTTTTCTGTAGTGCATCCACCCAAAACTGGTACCAAAACCTCTTAGATATTAAAAGCTGGAGGAAGGAATGCCACCCTAATTTTGTTCAAAATGGAATTTTTTATTTTTTTTGGTAGTTTAAATTTATGCGTAATTCAGCGCAGAGCCAAGGGAGGCCTCACCTGCGTCACTGGTGGCAAACTGCTGTGTGGGAACCGCACTACGTGCTCCAACAGCTGTTGCAAAATCACAAAAATGACAGCCTGCCCCCTTCCTTAGCAGTCTGCCGCTGACGGGACAGATACGAAAAGAAACTAAGGAGAAAGGGTTCGAGTTTCATATGTGGAAAACTTCAAATCCCAAGGGAAAACCACTGGCCAGCAGCCGCACAGCCGAAGTGCTGCACCTCCATCTGACATGTAGCGGTTCCCGCTGCGAGAGAAGGCGGGATGCCGGACCCCGGGAACACCAGGCTCTACCACGGACAGCCGGGATCCCACTGCCTGGATCCAAAACTCCTACTGAAGAGAAAGGAAGCGGCCCAAGGCGCAGGATGGGCTTTTAAAGTTCAGTAACACACGGGGAAATAGATACGGGTCTGCTGCTTCATCACCACAAAGCTGCTCTGCTGGAATAAAAACATATTTGGAGCTCTGGTAAGTTGTTGCAGTTTTATTTATTTACTTGTTTATTAGTACAACAAAGCTTTTTAGGGCATTATCACTAAATACCCAAAGAGTGACACACCTCATTTATTACTAGGTTGGAAATGAGTGAAATTTCCATACACAGTCAACATCTTAAAAGTCTGCTACCTGTTAGGACTATATATAGAGTTAGATAATTTTTTGATATAAAAATCAGTATTTGGAAGGTATAAATATCGCTGCAATTCTTTTGTCAGTTTAATTTCTTTCGACTGGATATAACTCAAAAGGTCCGAGACCAAAAAGAGAGTTCAGTGTTGAACGCCAACGCGCCCATCAGCATTACCGCAAGCCCCGCAGCGGGACGTGCACGATGCACGCCACCACCCTAACGCCCAGCGAGGACCCCAGTCCTTCCAGTAAAACCACTGCATCAGTTTTCACTTCATTTTTCTTTCAGCTCCTGCACGTGAAGTGCACAATACATCTGCAGGATGTCCACACTCTGCTGGTATATACTCGACTGGAACGACTTATTTTCACAGTTCTTTTTGCTCTGATGCCTCACCCTCACGACTCCAGCAGCGACACACAGCCTTGCTGGGCAGGCAGCTGTGCAAAAAGTGCCTCCTAAAGAGAGCTGAGAGCGAAGAAAGGGATGGACCACCCTTCTGCTTTTTCAAAAGGGGAAGTGGAGAGCCGGCTGAAAGCCCAGGGAAAGCTGCACTGAGTCATTTCCCCATTCTGAACATTTCTAGCAGCAATCGTGAAACTGGCCCTTGCCCTGATAACAACCTATGTACGCAGGTATGTTAACTGAGTACATCTATTAAAGCAATCGGCAGTGAAATACAGCAGCGGTTATGATTTAGGACAGTACTCATATAACTGGGAGTTCACCGGTAAGTAAAGCCAACAGGCTCATTCCCATGGGACTGAGATAAGGGCTGTCGGCCGGGGCAGGAAGGCGGCGCTGCACCGGTCACCGCCGGTTCCCATCTGGAGAGCTGGAAGGTGCAACTGGGACGAGTGTTTTCAAAACGACTTAGTGTGGAGCTAACCCTGCTCCTACTGACATCACCAGCACAAGGCCCGAATATTTCAGTGGGTGCACCTAGATCTGCACACAGCGATCGTGAAAACGCAAACGCTGCTCTCCCTTGCCTCCAGAATGACAAGAGTACGCGCTGCTCTCAATTCATCTGCTGAATTTCAAGTTGCTCCCACGGAACAGACACTGCATCTGATTGAATTTAAGGCTTCAAAGTTTTCCTTGAAGATGCAACCACCTCACCCACCCGGAGCTGTACTTCTGTCTGAAAGGCATGACTGGAACTTACTTCCTTCGCTGGAATGAGTAACTCTGCTACAGCATGTTGTACCTGCCTACAGAATTACTGCTAGAATTCAGTTTGTTGTAAAATATGTAGACGTATACTGCATGGACAGTCATGAAAACCATCAGGAAAGTCTTTATTTCTTAATCAGGGAATAAGGTTTACCATTTGTGCATAACGCAGTCATCCTGAACTCATGCCAAGAAAAGAGAAACCTTTACAATCATCTGTATCTCCTCTATAGAGATTATCATATAGCCAGAACTTTACATCTCTTACTGTTTGTGAAACTTAAAAAAAAAAAAAAAAAAAAAGCGTACATGAGTCTCTTACATGATGTGGGGCGTAACCAGGACTAGAGAGGACTTAACTTTTGACACCGCAGGACGTACAGCAGCTTGTAGCATACGTTTCATAACTGGTTCTAGGTGAACAGCAGAGAAGCGCTCTCAGGTCCAGGCGAGCTTTGCCTACGCTAGGAGTGCAAGACCAGACCCACCGTCTATTAAACCATGTGATATTCTGATAAAACATGCACTTACTACTTTGAATTAATGGAACAAACTATAACAGGGTTTAATTGAATTTGGTTCCTAATCCACACACCGAAATACTGACCATTTCACAGTCCATCTCATTAATGTGTACTAACGGTCAAGTGAACCAATTTATCTTTTATTTATGAAAAACATATGAATTGTGATAGATATCATAGGAAAAATTAGTTCAAATATACAGATACTATTGTCCAATAAGCCATTAAAGGAGTAAGAACCAAAAATTACTGCTTCCCCCCGCCCCAAAGTAAAACTAACAAACTGAACTACTTGCAGGAATTTTTCTTCTTTACAAAAGCTGAGATGCATTCAGGTACGGTGAAATTCAGCTTTATTGGGAAATGTAGACAGCCTCTGTTAAGTCTCTGCTGATTTTAATCCCTGCCATCTCCCGAGCATTGCTGCCTCAAATTTAGTCCTTATTAATATATTCCAAAGTAAAACCAGCCATTCCAAATCTACAGTCATTCTTTGCTTTAAGTCAATTCACAGAACTGCTGAAAAAGTAGACATTTCTATCTAAAAGTACAAAAAGGATTTGTATAGAAGGTACTTCTCTTATACAGTTATATTACACAGCTCAAGACTGTCCCGGCAGGCTCTTCTCAGAACTGGAAGCTTCTGACTAGATAAGAAAAATTACAAAAGTGAGTTAGTTTCATTGCAGCTCTGTATCTTATTACTATTATGAGTAGTTTGCGTTACCTCTTCCAGTTCTCTAGGCCTAGATTCGGAAAGCAGAAGCTGAATATTGCTCTCAATAGATATGAGATTAAGTGTGTGCTTGAGTGGCCTCTCTGAGAATTTGGATCAAATATTTGCTTTGGTATAAATTCAGTGGATGGCCTAAAGCATCCCAAAATCCGAACCACTGCAGCACCAAATTGTGCAGCCGTTCCTCAGACAAAATTTCCGTGACCTTCAATGGACAAGTGAGACAGCTTTTTGTACCTCCCTTGGGGAAAGTGCTTCCCACAACAAATCAAAAGTTTTTCTTTAGTTTATTTTCTCCTGCCACGTTCAGTTTTATGACAACTATCTCCAAAGCAGACTTCACCAATCTATTAGGACGACTATGGTTGTACTTAAAATTCTCAGGGCACAGACAGCTGGGATGTCGGTATGTCAGTCTGCCAGTTTCCACCAAATCATTTGGAGACTTGTCCCTTCAGTCCCCCACCCCGATGCCGCCAGCAGCCCTCTGTGGCCCGGGCTGAGTTTATGCTGCATGGACAGAGGGCCATGGCCAAGGCTCTCCTCTTCCCCAAAAAGCTGGACGGTGCCAGGGTGAGACCCAGAGGCTTCCCCTGCCCCTGCTCCACGCGAGGGGCAAACCGCACTGTCGCTCTCAGCTGCTCGGGCCGGCAGAAGGGAACAACCAGAGCTCGGTTTTGCCGATTTGTCTGTGCCCTCAGAACTGGAACAGTACGCAGATGTTTTCTTCTCTGGGATGAACATCATGTCTTTTTCTTACTAAAGCTAGACAGGCTACAGCTCAAGTACGCTAAACAAATGTATCCGATTTTATACCAACGAAATCAAAATGCTAAAGTTTCAAACCCTACACAATGAGGAAAATATTTGCTTTGGAGTATTATCAAAAAACTGAAATGGGAAAAAGTACTACAGAGCTGTGATAGCTTAAAATTGCCATTTTCACAGAATGGTTTGGGATGAAAGGTACTTTAAAGACCATCTAGTTCCAACCCCCCTGCCCTGGGCAGGGACAGCCCCCACTAGACCAGGCTGCTCTGAATTTTCTCTGCATGAAGCACAGAGAATCACAACTGTGTGGTTCAGCCTCTGACATTTGGTGATGTGAAAGCGTTGCTAGCACTGTTCTGCACCTCCACCAAAACGTCAATTTTAGGAATGAGTGAAGCTAAAAACAGTGTAACAGAAAGATCTGGACATTTTCGCATTGTAAATTAAACTAAGCTTTTAATAAAAATTAATGGAAAAGAAAAAAAAAAAAACTTTGAAAGGTAGTTGGTTTGTAATCACAGCTAATAGCTTTACCAGGTGTCCCAAGCATAGACAATATCACAATCATAGTGAAGAGCTTTCCTGCCCAATTACAATTTGGAAATATATAGGCTTTACCAAGAAAAATAATGTTCTTTCACACAACTGTGTCAGAGCTCTTCGTCAACACTAATTCCCTAAGCTTTCATTCACTCTGCCTCTGAGGTATGTAATTACCACCACCTATTTTTATTCATAGGCCGCATTTTCCTAGGACTGACTGCCTCACAAATCTGAACACAGCGTGCTTTACGTTGTATTTGGATAAGGTAGTGAAAACATCCTACATTTCATAGGTGAGAACCGAGCCAAATCAAATAATTCACAAGTAAAGGACTGGCACCTTCTGGCATTCAGTCCTGTACCTTAGCCCTCTTCTCCCCGCCCAAAAATATCAAAATATTATTCCTTGACAGGTGTTGACTTCAAGAAACACTGAATTTTTTTACCCAGTATTGATGAGGTCTACCACGTAGGGTCTGGTTCTTGCTTTATTTGAGAATTTTCTTCTGTTTCTTTAATATCTGTTGAAAAAGTAGCAATGAATGAAGAAAAACTTCTCAACTGATTTTGTTATTATTGTTGTACTTAAAAAGTAAAAAAATAATGAAAATATGAAAAGCATTCATTTATCATTTGAAATTATTAATGACCAATGAAAATGTATTCAATCTGTTTCTGTGGAAATTACCATATTCACTTCAATGTAAAGCAGCCTGGGATCTTAGAGAACTCGAGGTTTTTAAAAAGCAGAAATAAAAAATGGTATTAGAAGTGCATGAAACTTTAAAATGCTTTTCATGTATCTGAAATACTCGCTGGGCAAGAAAGGGACTTAATCCAAAAAGGAAACAACATATAACCAGTGAAAAAACCGTCAGCTATATCCCTGTTTCGGTGTGCATCCCACTCTTCAGTCCTCCTCCCTCCCCTTTGTGGATGCCCAGCCCCGTTCCTTCCTCCAGCCCCCTCAAGGGATCTGCACCGCGGGGTGCAGCCTTTCCAGCGCCCACCGGCACGTCTGGAGCCCACAACTTCAAACACAGCAGGCACGACCCACTGCTTCACGGCTTTTAAGGTGCTGTCTTCCAAAGCTAGCTCACGACATCTGAACCTACTTGCGCTCAAGTCGTGCCTTCTGGGCTAGTTATTAAATTAACATTCACTGCACAAACTCTTGCTTTCACGGCACCGACTATTTGTCAGATTTTTTTTTCCACCTGTAGGACTGCTTCTCTTCTCTCCTCCATACTGCCTTTTGCATTATTCTATTTCAATCTCTCCAAAACAAATTTTGACCCCAGCTAATTTTTCTTCTTCAGTGCACAGTATCACATAGAAAGGCACTACGATATGCTTAAAAAAAAAAGAGATAAAGAAATTGTATCTTGTTGGCTGAAGCATTCATCATCTTTTGATATGATTTTTTTTTTTTTCATTTCCAAGAGACTTCATTACAAAATCTTTGCTTTTTCTTGTTCACAGGCATGCTTGGAGGTAAATCAAAGAAATCTCATGCCTGTACAGCACTGCCTATATGACCTGGAGCCTGATTTAGTTCTTTTTATAAACGGAGAATATGATGTTGGAAGGAAATTGGATTTTCACTGAAGTGGTTTGGAAGGTTCGGGGCTAGGGTAATCCCTCACTACAAAGCCAAGCCATTTCACCGCACGATCGTTTCATACCTTCCAGCCTAGTCCTGAAAAGATTTTGAGTTCTTTAGCAATTGCACGCCTTTTCTCAAGATCATCCCTCTGGTAACTGGGTCTGAATCCAGTTTTGGATGACAAATTCGAAAACACATTCATCTTTTTCTTCAGAACCATCACTGTGAAGGCCCATAGCTAGATTTCCTCCACATGAAGGTATTCAGGAACAACTGTCTCTTCTCCTCCACCACCTAACAATTTCAGTGACCCCACTGGTATCACAGAGCCATTCGATGTTTCAGCTTTCGATAACCGTGAGCTTAAAATCGGCAGCCCAGCTCTTCTGTGACTCTAACACGCGCCTTGTGTTTGTCTTGAATGTTGCAACGGGATTAATCTATATTCCGAGAAAGACCTACTCATAACCCTGCGTGAACCTGTAACTGAGCTCGTGACAGGAGTTGTGGTCGAGCACGCTGACCCGTCTCCGAGTTCAGTGACCTGCCAGGGAAACCGAAGCAATGGAGACTGGAAAGGGCATTTCCCTGGAAAAGGATACAGAAGAACGGGAGCGCTGAGGTTTGCTGCTTTCTCTCAGGGGGGAATCTAAGCAGGATTAGGGAACAAACTCAAGTTGAGAGTTGTAAGATGAGAAGGGCTGATGCACAGCAGCCTCCGTCCCTGTGCTGCTGGCTACGTTGCCATCAAGCTGCTACTGACACATCGGAGAGCCCCTCTCAGGACTACCTGGCACAAAGGCAGCACCCCGTCAAACTGTCACAGCACCTCGGATCCCCTACGGCAGCGGCAGCCGCAGCTGTCCAGGGCCACGCTGCCAAGCTGGGCTACAGCAGAGGCAGATTTAGAGGACCAGCGCACACAGCAGACACCAGCAACCCAAGTCTTGGGTCAGTTCAGTATTCCTAATGCTCCACGACCATATGCAAAAGCACGGGGTGGGGTAGAAGACCCACAGCCGCCCTGCTCTCACATACGTCAACATCTGAAAAAGATAGAACTCAGGCAAATTCTTGGACAATAGGAAAGTTGGATGTTTTTCAGAGCTTAAGTTCTGGAAGAACAAAATACTCCCCCCTCCTCCCCAACAAACTCTCACAGCATATTCAGGCCAATATGGTGTTCAAGTTTCCTGATGATGGCAATCATTCACTTGTGGAAATTGTGGAAACTACTGCGCTGAATAACTAGATGCATCACTCAAGATATGAGCAATCGCTCAAAGCCTATATATAGTCATAACTCACCAACCAAGAACAACAATTCATAAAACTCCTTCATAAAATTATTTGAGTAATAACTTCTGCTGCAGAGTATTTTTCACATGATGCAGCATGATATTAATATAGATGAAAAATTTTCCTGGGAACCAGTAAAAGCCCCTTTTTGTTGTTTTGATTGACCATCCTTCTTTAAAGAAAGATGCAACTTTGTTCAAAATGACTTAAAAGTATTTGTTGTTAATAACTGAAGACAAACACTTACCTCCTGCAGATACTTCTATTTGGCTTGGCTCAGCTGGCTCTTAAATGAAAAAAAATACAGTCAAATGAATATGAGTATAGTTTCAATAATACGAATCAGATAAGTATCTCAGAAAACTTAGGGAAATTAAGTTTTCCCTGAAAAAGTGCTTCCTTTTTTCTCTTATGATCAGACACAAGTATCTTTGAGATAAATGTGTGTAACTTTCTATAGAGTCTGCAGCAAAATATAAAAAAATATCCAAACATTTATTACATTACACTACCCAACACTTTTTCTTCCTAGTATGGTTCACTGTGCAGACATATCACCAAGTCCTAGCAGAACATAAAGTGCACTTGCACAGAATATACCAAGTTTGGACCAGCTTTACTAAAACCAATAAAACTAGATTTCAAAAAGAAGTCACCACTTCTGGTTAGTATTGTCATCAATGGCAAGCAGGCATATTTTGGGGGAAAGTGGGAAGGAGTAGAATAGGACGAAAGTATGGCAAAAGTACGTTTTATTTCCATAATAAGTTTTCTATTATCTATGCTGATGGATTATAGAGGGACAGGTGCCAGGAAAGCCATTTAACCTTTTTAAGATAAGGACAGATAGACTACAGTAAGGTCACTGACCATCAACTGCCGTTTTTCTCCCCTCCCATGTAGACAGAGGAGCCAGTAGTTTCCTTTATAATTACATCTATCATACAGTGCCTCTTACTCTTAAAGTGTTTATTGAATGTTTTCCCTTAGTTCCCCAGTTTCTTTGAGTAACAGTTTATTCAGTCAATTGTGAAAGCCTTTCCTGCACTACACCAACTTGGGACACGCAGTTTGAAAAGGTCTGTGAGCATTTAGAAACCATACTGGGTCAAGAGGAAGTTGCTCAACCACATTTAATTTAGCTACTCATAGCATAAAGCTAAATTCTCCATTCAGACTAAGACAGGTGATGTGTGTGCAGTCTAGACACAGTTTAGCCGGTGTTACAGATCTGTGCAGAGGGCAGAAATTCCACCAAGACCCCATTTGAGGTTCTTACATGTTACACAGGCAAATCTCACTCGGCTGAACATCTGTCTGGCGCAGACACACACATACTTTGAGTTAAGCAGACATCAATAAACGGATACTGAATTGGCTTTATATATTGCCCCCACTAATCCTTCTTTTCAGCTCACTCATCATCGCAAAAATCAAATCAAGGAACACGCCAATGACACAGCTCGAAGGAAGCAATGGCTCTATTAATTTATTAATATTTAATAGCTATAAAAGTCACTGTCACACACCATCTGTCAAAATAAAATGCCTCATCATGAGCAGTGCGTACGCAGGACACGACTACTAATATCACCTGCCAATAAGATCGAGAACTCCATACCCCACCCCTCCTGCGTCACGCTCTGCATCACCTGGTAGTACTGGCGCTGCTGCGGGTGCTGTTGGCGGTGCTTCTGCTTCAGTTTTTTCCATTAGCTCTAAGATTAGACACGATCAGTGTTTAACTTCGCAATGAACACGGTCCCAACACGTAACACAAGGGCAATCTTACTTCCTCAATCTGCAAATCCTGAAACTTGTCGCATGAACAGGTTACTAACACTTGCGATTGAGCTGCAGTTCAATACTTTCAGTACAGAAAAAACATTCCCTGTCTTGCCTGCAACCACCAAAACCTTCCCTGTAAGTTCTCAGATGAATAAAGCATGGCACCTACATAAGCAGTAGGCTCAGAGCCTTTCAAATCATTCACCTCGCCATCGATCAACACGAGATCATCTTGATCACAATTAATGGACATGGATACTGCACAAAACAATGACCAACCTGCTCCTCCAGTGATGGAAGACGATCGAATACCTGTGTTTTCTTATTCAAAGCATTAGCTAGCCTCAGGCCCAACACATGCTGACAGGTATGCTGGACAGACAATAGTTTAATAGATTCTTTCATTTCTAATCCTATTCTCTGGAGATGCTATAACACATTTATCTGCCTGGAAGGTTCCCTCTTCGAAAGGGATCTCTTTCCCACCTGAAGAGGTGTGCCTAGGAGTGGTGAGCAGGTCAGCGTGAGTTACTAGCTCTAATATCTTCCTGAGAAGACTTTGTACTTGCAGTTCACAGACCTCAGCACATTAGCTGGAATACAGTGGTGGCGGGATGCAAATGAACGAACGCTGGGTCGCTAAGGCTCAGGCTGGGTAGGGTAAGGCCAAACCACCGACAGGTTATCTGGCCTTTGAATTCCTGATCTGACATTGGCTCAGAAAGCACATGACACAAGGGACACTGTAATGACAGTGTTTTGCAGTTTGTTTTTTCCTCTTATATAAAAGATCCAAAACACCAGGGCACAATTACTTTAGGCAAGTGAAAATACTACCACCTTCCCCCCCCGCCCCCACCAAAAAATTTCACTGACAAGGCCAAACTGGCCATCGCACTTCAGGTAATCACACTCTGCCTCTCTAAACTGTTACAGTTTCAGCAGAATGCAGAATTTTTCACGGGACCATGGCTGTGCAGCTACTGGAATGTTCTTGGTTATTAACTGCTACTGTGATCGATCCAAACCTAAAATGTAGGCACTCCCATGTAAGTCTGTTGCTCAGTCAGGGTCCTAAATCTCTTTGGGACTCTGCAGCTGAAAAATACAAAATCAGTATCTTGCATTTTCATATCAAAGTTAATGCTAATCTTATACTGTTCTGTAAATTCATCACACTGCTCTCAATTTAATTGCATATGCATGTTTAGTCAGGAAATTTTAATGAGACAGACACAGACAAGAGAGTTACACACAGAACTTAACCACTGTGGTGCCTCTGCCACTCAGCCAAAATGTAGAAAATGAATGTTGGTAAGTTACAAAACCACATTTGCTACCAGCGTTTCTAGAATACTTACGATTATTAATCACAAGTCCTGGAAATGGTCTGGGAAAAAAAAAATAAAAAAATTTACTGATTCTAAAATATACTGCATGGGCTCTCCCTCCCAAGGCAGCCCCAGCTAACGCTTCAAAACAGAGGTCATGAGAAAAAAATGAACAGAAAGTCAAACAAACCAGAAGGAACTGTGATAGCAGCTCTTGGGCACTGTGGTTTGTTCGCTAGCATTCCGAAAAGCAACATACACAGAAAGATCTACATCTTTCCCTCAGTCACAGCAAATTAGCAAGGGAGTCACCTCTTCTTCAGAACTCAATTAAACAAGACGCATCAAGTAAAAGTCCTTTTGCTTAGAACTCTTCATGATCAAGGGGCGAGAATTCAGACTCCTTAGTAAAATATATTTTAAAAAATTATCTCTATTTAAAGATAAATAATTTTTTTAAGATTCCTGTGAAGCAGCCTATGATTCAAGATTTCAATTCCTGAACTCCTTCTGAGCATGATTCCAAAGTTTCACCTATTCTGCTTCATGCAAATACACTTTGTATGTACGTGTGTGTATATATGCCTATGCAAACATACACATACAAATAAAATTCACTTATATTGTAATTAAAAAATACTGTATTTTTATATATTGTAGATAAAATATATAGATAAAATATATTTGTAGGAAATAAAACACTGAGCTTAATTCAAGAATTTTAGCGCAACTGAAATACTTAAAAAATATTAATATTAATACTACTACAAACATACTATTTACTGTCAAGAGCCAACAAGCTCTGGACCTGTCTCTAAGCTGGATCTGATATATGGGAGAGCATGGCCCACAACACTTTGGGACTCTCAAAAGACAGCTTGCTGTAATATGCACTATTACCAATATTCACTTTGTCACACTAAATTGGCCAGGTCCTCCAAAGGGTTGCCATCTCCATTCATGCTATGAACATCTGGGCTTCACTTGACTTGACATACTGTTTCCAAAAGAGCCAATATCTTCCACTAAAGATGCACTGCAACTTCCATTCTTTGGAATGTCAATTTATTCAAGCTACAGGGCTGGCCTCACAACATCTGTACAATCTAATCAATGGCAACCACATACCGAATGACAGTAAATTTGATAAACTCTGCTGATTCCAAGATCTTCCTCATTGAGCTGATTTCCAGATAACTGGGAGCTTTAAATGCCACGCCGGGAGGCATCCCATCCACCACCACGCAGCCAGGGTTGATGGTGATTTTTCTGTATGGGACTTTCACAGGAAAATTCACACCAATGGCTTCACCTAAAATGACAGAGGTCATATTTACTTTCAAGTCTACATGTTTATGATTACATTGAAGAAAAAGTCCTCAAATGATAAGAAACTAAATGTGAACTCAAGCTTTCTATTAGATCTGAAACTACGAAAATCCACTTGACAATTAAACCACTATAGTGTTAGATGTTCTGGATTACACTCATGAACGTTACTACGACTGTTAGTTACAACTCTGCCAGCTCATCATACAAAGAACCCGGATTCCGTTTCACTAAAAAATGTGCAGAACAAGGTGTCTAAGGAAATCACTACACGAAGGAAAAGAAAGCATTTCCTGCAATGCGCACGAAAAGCAATTCAACACAGCATGAGTGAAGGACTTTCAGGTAAAGAAACTCAGGTCGTTATTGCTGTACAATGCAATTACAAAGTAAAAATAAAGAAAACTATCGACAGCAAAAAGGTTAAGTTGCATTTTTAAGAATTACTCTAGTCCCAAGTAATCAAAGGTCAGGACTATGAAGCCCTAGGAAGAATCATGGTTTGCCAGCAAAATCAATATTTTATCCAAGTTTACACAGAAAGCAACAGGAAGGGGGAAACATAAAGCAGTCTATACTTGTGGGATTTCTTGTTTAAAACACTGATCAACCTACATCACTTATGAAAGATTGTTTTTGAAGTCAAAGCACAACATTCATATACAATTCTCAAACATGTTCATTTTAATGATCATACATATCATCCACTGTGATGACTCAGTAGCTTCAAGACAAACGACTTTAATAGCATTCACACCTATGTAAAAACGGGGAGTAAGAAGCAATTACCAAATTTCCGGCTAAAAAGATCATTTACTTGCTCTCTCAATTGTCTGGCCTTTTCTACTTTTGACAGTCGCTCACTTTCATCATCTGGAAGAAATTATTAGAATAGCATCAGAATTACCCCCCGAGCTTGTTTATCTTTGCATGTTTACTCAAAATAGGCATACCCGAGTGCTCCGAAACGGCACTGTCTTTGCTCCCCATTTTAGCTGTAACACAATATTGTACAAATACACAAAAATAGATGGTTGTTAAGAAATCTGTGAGAAGCTTCAAAGTATTTACATGACCAACATTAGATCTACTATCTAGAGATGATTTTGTAAATTTAACCTAAAATCATAAATTGTATTTTATTTTCAGTACCCGTTATGGTGGGGAAAGGTAAAAGCAAAGCCATAGATGGCCGTTGCATGCAATGTTCCCGCAGTTTCTAATGAATGTAATGTGTGCCTGAGAAAGTAGTCATCAGTGTTGTTTAAGACAAAGCAGGTGAGTCTGCATAGTTATTCAATTCAGTCCGAGTCCTGATCTCTTCAGGTCGCCAAGAAAGATGCAAGTCACTATTTAATTTAGCACATGAGAAAAAAGGGGAAAAAGCAGGTATTTCTTAACTACAGGCTGGGCCAAGAATATTCTAGAGATGTCATTGACTAGATATTCATGAAAGTGAGAAAATATTTAACATCTCGGGAAAACCGGAATGCTAAATTATGCTCTTTGTTGACTGTACTTATATTTCAGTGGACCAGCTTGACTGTAGAAAAAAACTTCATCAGACTAAACAAATGTCATGAAGGACATAGGCATAAGAAGTGAGAGGAAACCAGACAGTATACACACCTGGTATAGTGACTTGGATGATGTTAAGATCTTCAACACCTGCAGCTGTGTTCACCACAGTGTTTGTTGTGGTGCTTGCTGTATTGGCTATATTAGATGAATTATTTTTTCCTAAAAGTAAGAGAAGGAATTTAAAAAATATTTGTGGAGAGCCCAAAATCTTGAATGTAATCTACAAAGAAAATATTGCAAAATAACAGATATTTTCAAAGTTTTCAAAGCAGACCCAGTTCCATATTCAAAATGGGAGCAGCTTGCAATGGGACATACTTATTGAAGGTACACGCTGCTCTGTCTTCCCAACCCGAGAGGAAAAGGGCTAGATTAAAGATCATGTTAATCTTTACCTAGCTGGTTTTCTTATTAAGAAAAGGCAAAAAAAGAGTATGTGGAGCATGTATTTTGGCATTTTTATTAACAGATAAATCATAGCACTCGCAGTTAATTCAGTAACACCTACTGATCCATGTGTTCCCTGTGTGCATTCACAAAAGAAATCCCTCACAGTTATATTTGTGAGCCACACTGTCCAGTGGCACAAATTAGCACAGTTCAAGTAACTCAGCAGAGTTTTGCCAACCCACAGTCACAGATAATAATATGACTCAAAACATTTAATTGATGACACAATTTGCTACCGGCTATCTGCGCTCCTATCTGTGGAACGCTTGTCATGTAGACGACCTATGTATTACGAACAAATAATTTATCTCTAGACCTGAATTACTTCTGTAAATCACACATTACTTGTTACGTTTTGATTAAAGGTAGTAAATAATATATCAGAGGCATGATTATTGTGAATAACTTAAAAAATGTAATACTCTCTTGCTAAAGCTATATTTAAACCATAACTGGTAAGTGCTTTTCCCATCTCAAAAACAAACAAGCAGACAGACAAACCAACCACAACGTAGAATGAATCTTTCAGGAATTCGTTAACACCATGCAGCTCTCCTGATTTGTATTTAATCCTTGACAGAGACTTATCTAGAACATTAAGCAGTTGTAAAACTCACTTTGGGGGCTTATAGCAGAACTTTCCTTAACAGCTGCCTCAAACATCTCAGGCCTGCAAACAGATCGAACATTTTATGTACAATCATGAAGTTACATTCATCAACATTAAAGAAAATGCAATTTTCTAATATTAATTTATTAAAGACAGGAACGAAGTGATACAGAATGATAGAATGGTTTAGGTTGGAAGGGACTTTGAAGATCATCCAGTTCCAACTCTCCTGCAATATGCAGGGACACCTCCCCCCAGCCCAGGTTGCTCCAAGCCCCGTCCAACCTGGCCTGGAACACCTCCAGGGATGGGGCAGCTACAGCTTCTCGGGGCAACCTGTTCCTCTCAGCCAAACAGACAGCCAAGAATGCAATGGCTGAGAGGCTCCACAACTTCTCTTGCCTCTGTTTCTACACTGGCACGCGGGTATCGAAACCTATTCTAGACCTATTCTGGACAAGAAAAATAAATTCTTACAGCCTCAAATACATAAATCTCCACTTCTCAGCTCTTCCTACGCAGCCGGCAAGTTTTATGGAGTAACCCATAAGCGCCCCATGCAGTAGGAACTAAACCAGTGATGTGATAAATGAAATGGGCAAAGAAATCTGGACTTGCTCTTCCCCCCAAAACAGGTTGGGAGTGTCTTTCAGAACAAAGAGATTACTGTATCTTGCTCCGCCTCTACAAGAGCTTTCTGACCATCTCCTCAAAAACATTCTAGTGTGTATTTTATAGAGTAATTTAGCAACTATGCAACACAATTTTATTTTTTGGTCTACATTTCAATTCTCATAGAATAGATTATCAAAGACATATAGAAGTCTTACTTTTTAATAATGAATTTTATCTTAGATTTGTTTCTCAGGATCTTCTCTAGTCTTGGAATTCCAAAAGTAGAAGGTCGGCGGAATGGCACCCCGTCGGGTAGTCCTTCCACGTAGAAAACCTCCGGGAAGGATTCAAACAATGCAAACGGCACCTTCACTGGTTTAGTCAGCCCCAGCGCTTCCCCTGAAATGCACAGAGCAAATAAGCTGCCAGCTAGATAACTGATGTGTATATAAAAAGGAAAACCTCAGGTATAAACGGTATATAATAGTTGGCACATACATACTAGACTAGGTGGAACCAGCAGGCTTTGCCTTTTTTGGTGACAGCTATGAGTAGGCAGGAAGAAAATTAACAGTCTCAAACATAACTCATTCTGTTGCAGTAAAACTGACCATAATTTGCAGTTGCAAATGAATGATATGCAGCCAGCTCATGCCACTGGCTTGGTCTGCATAGAAGACTATGCTGTTTGGACTCCCTTTGTTACAGGCAGTGTATTCTGTCTCTGCGAGAGAATAGCACCAAGGTGACATTAGTGTTCTTGTTCCAAAGACTGTACTCAGAAGAGTAATGAGAAGTCATTACTTCCAACAGTCATTAGCTTTCAAACAGCCTGCACTTGGAAGCGCTGGGATACGACGGAGCAAGTCTTTCCAGATACCATTCATAACGTATTGACTCATTCCCATCCCATTCATAACAAGAGTGAAGAAAACTTAAAAAGATGGGCCAGGATGTGGAGTCACTATGTTTCTGGGTCATTAAAGAAGGAGTAACCCAACCACAACTTCTCCATTTCCAAACCCAAATAAAACATGACATACAACAAGCAAGCAACATACAGGAGAATGAACTCAAATAAGAAATTGCCTAGAGTACACAAGGATTGCAGGACCTTTGGAATAAACATGTGAACATATCTATCATATGTTTAATGGCATGTTCATAAGAAAGACATCTCAGTAAAAAAGAACCAATAAACTTACCACATTTTTCATTAAAAAGATTTTCGACTTTCTGCTTTAAGTCAGTAATTTTGGCATTCCATGCCTCTGCCAGGAAGAAATTGGAAGAATTAAATCAACACGCACACAATGAATCAGTCCTTGAAGAATATTTTAATAAACGTTTAATAAATTATTATGCTTGTTAAACAATTTACTATGACAGTAAAATGCACAAAATGGCTTTCATTCTGCAAACAGCATTGAAACATTCTGCTGCAGTCTAAACCTATATCCCTCATCAATCCTCACTTTCCTAGCGCTTTGAAAGGTACTGCTACTAGATAAAGTAAGGGTGATTAAAATGGAAATTAATCCAGGAGCGATCCAAACTTACAATATCGGGCAACATAAGATTTACTGATCTGAACCAGCATCCAAAATAGTGGCAGAAAGTTCTTCACATGTTCAATGATTTAGCCCCGAGACACATGCCTCTCACTTGCCAGCTATAAGCTCTATCATAATTTCAGCTTCAGTGGGTAAGATTAAACATCCACCTAGCTAAGCATTTTGTTTCTGAAAGCCATCAGCAGCAGTTCCTAAACCGGTTTACTTGTGGCTGCAGTTAAGTGGTCCATAGCTGGTCTACAAAACTAAAAACACAGTTGAAAGTTGAAAAAAGTTGCGGACTAAAGCTTAAAAAAAGCCTTGGTCTAACAATAACAAGCAAATCCAAGAAAACTGTACACAACTGTGAATACGAATACTGCCCATGCCAAAAGGAGCAGTCATGCCAAATCAGTATCTTATATTCATTCTAAACCGGCTCAGTAGGAGCAAAGAATTCTTTGTTTCATGCTTTATGACCATACGGCTGAAAAGAAAGCATGGGGGACAAACACAACAAAGGAAATAACAATGAACTCCTATAAAAATATAAGCAAATAATCTCCGAATATAAGGATGCTGCAAAAAAGGTTTCATGAGACTCGGGAACTGCTTACAGTTATTCTGAATACAGTCATTCATCTCCCTTGACTACGAGGAATTTATCTGGGTTGCAAATCTGACCCTGCTTTCAATGCCAGGATTCCCGTGCTAGAGCAGTGCACAGACAGCCCTGGTCCTCCACGGTTAAAAAGCTCCGGCCCAACGCTTACGAACACAACTACATGGCTTCCAGTCCTGTCTGGCTTTTCCTTTACTGATTTTCCAGAACTGGAGACGTCTATAATGGCGATCTTGCAAAATCAGCTCCAACAGATCACGCCATACTAATACTAGTTCAGATCCTCCCTACTTCCTACATACCACTTGGGTATCTCTGCACAGCGATGCTCAGTATTTCAACTTTGTGGAGCACTTATTAAGCTCGTGCACAGTATTGGATCTCAGCGGGGTTTATGCGCTCTGGTGCTACCGTGCACCAGACAAATCCTTCAAGGGTCTGCAGCACTGTGAAATAACAGCAGCAAAAGTCTAAAGGGACTGATTCTGAACTCAATAAGATCTAATGGACTTGCGCTGCATTTGTACAGCATTCTCCACACATCATCCAAGATGTCTCCGATGCAGATTATTCTACACGACGAAGAACTGAATGTACATGAAAACAAGTACTTCAGTCGTCTGCTAACTGTAGAATAAAACGGGAACTCAAAATATCTCTGATATATAATCATCAGAATTTTCAATACCAAGATTAATAGAATGCACGTGCGCTGATTCGCACAATATTTACCAAAAGAAAACTCTCTTCCTCGTGGCTTGAAACTCGTATTGGACCCATTGGTTTGAGAATTAGTTCGAACATCTGTTGTTTGTGGTTTATTAGGACCTGTAAAAAGGCATCACATATATACATGCAGAGAGCAGAAGCAAGCCATCATACAAAATAACACCACATCAAAATTTATCACTAGAGAAAACTTAACTTCTGAACGCAAAGTAGAATAAAAAACTCCTTTAAGAAGTTCTTCTAGGGTTGTATTTAAGCATTCGATACTACTGCTCACATCTGTCATTTCTCTGCCCAGGACTACATCAGTTCCCACATATCTGCTTGGAATAAAAGGCCCAAGCAAGCTGTTAAACACCAACATTTTACATAACCATCCCCTGCACAGAACCCAGTATTATTCAGAAACAAAAAATAAAACTGTTTCTATATTGAAGTGTATCTGGGGCCCTGAAATCAAACTAAGTTTGGTACACGAGGTGCACGGCTAAGTTAATTATGGGCTATGAAAACTGAGAAGAAC
The DNA here is from genome assembly GCA_013398815.1 of Ibidorhyncha struthersii. Lineage (NCBI taxonomy): Eukaryota > Metazoa > Chordata > Aves > Charadriiformes > Charadriidae > Ibidorhyncha > Ibidorhyncha struthersii. The sequence goes on from VZSZ01008497.1 coordinate 822,563, forward strand.
AGAAGAAAACATTAGAAGAACAGAACAGAAGAACGTTAAGAGTAATATTTAATGTTATTTCTTTCATACCTTCTTCAACAGTAACTTCAATCTCTGGAACCTTTGAATTGCCTGCAGGACTTTGTGACCTTTTTGAACTCTTTGGACTCATTGCTGGAAGTCAATATAATACAAGCTGTAATGCACAAACCCTCTATAAGGTATATTCTGCACAGCTCGTGGAAAGAACCAGCTGTGTTCTGAAACTCCCCGCAGGCTGAATCACTTGTGTCTCTGCTAAGCAGAGTCTGCTTTGTGAAAGCTGAACGATACAGTGACGCTCACAGCCAGGTTTAGTACTCTTGAACCAGGCAGGTATCACACCTAAATTTTCACTCCGCTAATTCAGAACAGAAGACTTTGTTGTTTTTAAGTGTGAGGAACAGCTTTGGTACTTTTTATTATTTAAATAACAAAATCATTAACTTCTGAATTTTTTTATAGACAACTTAAAAGACTTTCTTCCTTAGTCTTTTCTTAAGAAACTTCATTGTTGTTTATTTCAGTTCACAGCTATAAGTTAAATATGTTTTAGGCCATTAATAGAAAAATAAAAGTTGTAGAAATTGGGCAAATTCCATTTTCTGTATTGAAATAGTCTTAAGTAAAAAAAAAAAAGTAGATAAGATTTCTGTTTTGAGTAAATTTTTCAAATAATAGCAGACTTAGAGGCTACTTAAGCTAGCTCATCTTAAGTAATGCCTTTTGTTTGCAACACCTGTATTTTTCAACCACAAAGATCTCTCAGCCTGCGACGGGAGCAGAAAGCAAGTATTAAAAATAATAATTCATCGTTTACCTTTAGTGTTTATTTTACTAGCCAGTCCTGGAGGCAAATAGGAAGTGACAAGCTCAGGCCTAAAAGATGGACGGAATATAATCCAATCAATTATACATGCAAGACAGAATACAGCAAAATGTTGCAAGTTTCTTGGAATTCAGTTGATTTCAAATTCACATAACATCAGCTCTCTATAATAAAATTCTTCTAGAAGCATAGGTAACTCCGTCTACTATAACCACAAAAAGTTAGAAAACATAAGCTACATTTTCTACTCTAATTTTCTTCCAGGTTTATTCCAAGCAAAAAAATAAAGAAAAAAAGCTTCCAGGTACAAAGCGATTTTTTCCCCCTAGATCCTTGATACATGAAACACACAATTTCTACATCTATTTAAATTTAATAAGAAAGGTATATCCTTTTATCAGATAAAACATATGTGCAAAATGTTCTTCCCATTTCATGGAAACAGAATTTAAGTAGCATTTAAAATCTAAAGTTCCTAGGAAGAAAATCACATAACTTCAAAATGAAGAGTAAAAATAACTGAATTACAAACATACTTTTTAACAACAAATTTGATTTTTCCACTCCCTCGGACAATTCTTTCAAGGCGTGGAATTCCAAACCATGTGGGACTCCGGAAGGGGATTCCTTCTGGCAAGCCTTCGACGTACAAGTACTCAGGGTTCGATTCAAATACAGGATAGGGAACTTTCACTGCCTCTGAAAGCCCCAGAGCTTGGGCTGAAAAAAAAAGATTTAATGGTAGTTTACACACTGAGACGGGTGGTATTTCCTTCTCAAGTGATTTTAAGAAGCTTGGCTTACAGAAGCCTTGCTGCTCGGAGATAATAAAAAAGACCAAGAGAAATATTTAAACAGATTTTCTATTATTTTCTGTAAAGTAATTGCAAACGGCGACTTCTTCCATCTTGTTACAGATAACATCTAAGACTACAATGCCTAATATTTTCTTCTGAGAACTCTTTTATCCAAAAGCTTTTTGTGCATGTATCATCTGTCACGCAACTGGCAAAACTCTGGCCTAGCACGTTGTTATAAAATCATTTATGTCAGGGAAGAGTCAGTAAGAAGTAGGTGAGAGGAGTCAACATTTTCCCATCTAACCTCGCACATTTCTGAGGTTTACATAAGTATATTAAAATTTAAAATTCTTTTTACAGACATGTTTTAAAACACAGCAGCATTATAAAACAGTTCATTTAACATGTAACTTACCAAACTTCGTATTAAAGATCTCTTCTACTTGCTTTCTTAGCTTTGTGATCCTGACGTTCCAGTCTTCTTTGACTGAAAACCAGAAGTGGATATATGTCAGAGTATTACCAGTTCTAGATAAAGAGGTACATTGACACACATATTTTTTTTTCCAACACAAGAACTTGTGAACTATCAAGACAACACATTTGAGTAGACAAGGGCACACAACGAGTAATGATTATTAATGGCAGCTTAAACTGTACATGTGATTCCCTCTACACACTGGAAAATCTGTTTAAATGTAGTTACAATTTCAAACGTTGCCCCAAGTGGGAGAACTTGCTCTTCAGAGCCTTTAGATCCAGGAAGGAATTATTCCAGTGGCTCTTACAAAGCTGGAATTAATTAATCATAATGCATAAGAACCACAGTCTTTAGAACAGAAGATGAGGATCTAAAGAGTGCTTTGCTAAACATTTTGATTAGCATAAAAAAATCATCTTCAATCTTCTTCTCTATTACAAATAAAAGTAAATTACAGGAGTGCTAGCCAGAGCAGACAATTGGTAGCTTAGGTGGAGAAGAAAGCAAAGGATACCAGCAGCAATAAAAACCACTACTTTTCTGACAAACAGCATAATTCATCGTTTTTCTTCATAACCCACAAAAAACAATTAACTGCTACTGAGCTAATACCATTCAGAGTTATGGAAAGCATGCATGAAGGAAACGAGATGGAAATGTTTTGTTTCCAAATAGTATCTTTGACTAACAAATTACGTGACCTCTATTTCCAGCTTCTTATACTGTCAAGGCAAGACGCATTCATATGTTTTGCAACCTGGTCTACTTATTTGATAGACTTCACAGGTATTAAACACCTGCACATGTGTCTATACTTACATGCAGGTTGTAGTCTCTCTAGCAAAGGAATCAGACTGACTAATTTATTTTAAAAAATTAAAATGTCGTTTGCAGGCTATCTGTTGACAGCACTGGATTATTACTTTGCAACAGAATGATATGTTGCTTAAAAAATAGAGTTTGCTAACATTCTTTAGCAAGACAAAGTACAGTGCCTGCAGTAAGAAGATCCTCGGCCTTTGCCCGGGAAAATGTTTTTCACTGGGCTGTAAGGCCGAGAGAACCTTTGCCGGGTTTACCTGTGACACCAAACCCTGGGCCCTGGTAAGCTTTGTGGGCACTGATAATACCGGACTCCCCTATAAAGTTAGTGAAAAATATAACCAGTACAAAAAAGAAATGTTATTCTGAAGATTCAAACAGTCTCAGTTTTAAGAATCATGGCCAGTGCACGTCAGTTCTTTCAGAAAGAGCATTTTATTAGCTGGGGTTTTTTACTGCTATCATTGGCACCTGCTGTTATTACTTTATGGTCAAATCGTCAGTTATGCTGTCATATTTGACAACAATCAGGGTTTTGGCAACAAAACAAACCAATCAACACTGCCTTTTCCTTCTGCTCCACAAGGAATACAGCCTTTTCCCATGAGCTACGCTCTGGCTGAATATGAGCCTTTTCCTAAAATCCACACAAAATCCACAATACGTTGTGATGACATAAGACGACTACTGATTACATGATTATTAAATCATGTTCTTTCCTGTTTTTTCTGCAGAGTGCTCAGCACAATGATTTCCTGAAGCTGCAGTTTGTTTCTCCAGTGAAATGTGTGTGGGGAAAAAAACCTAGCAAGCCCTGGGTCCGGGTTTGTGTTATTACTGCTACCAGATTCATACTCTGGACTGCACGCTTCTGTAGCAAGAAAGCATCAAACACCAGTTCAAAGCATTCGATTGCCTTAGGAAATAAAAAAAAAAAAAAATCTGTATTCTCTTCCTGTGTTAAAGGCACATCATGCTTCCAAGAAGTCACTACAATTCCTTATCAACAGAGGCATGAAAAAAAACCCAACAAAGTCAGCTGAGAAATGCTCAGGGGCTCCGGAGCTTTGGTTCTGGCTGGGATAGTAACTCCAGTTCTCCCGGGCTGTGAGGGTGATCCATTCTATTATTCAAAGCCAGCTGGACTGCACCACAGGCCAGAAAGCTGTCCACGTTCATCATCAATTTATTCTTTTCAGACCTCACAAAGAGCACGTCAGCACACTCATCACACAAGGGTTACTTCTCGAAAAATGCTGTGCTGATCCAAATTTGTGTCCCCACCAAGCCCTGCCCTTCCCTTCCCACCTGGAGGCAGCGCCTCTCTTACCTGGGGTGTTCAACCTGGGCTGAATAACTTCGGGTGAAGTGAGAGTTAGCAGCTCCGGTCTGCAACCAGAGAGTGAATTATCTACCCATTCTTGACACAAATTACGTACTACACACTTATGACACGAATTGAAAAGTTTGGATTTTTCTGTCCTGTACTTCGCACTTGTGAAACGCCACAAAGATCTTTTGGAAGACTTGTCTGGATTGCAAATACCCACTTTATAATGCAGAATATTTAATCTGCTTATTTGGTAACTAGAGACCGCATGCTTCATGACTTAACAAAACCAAGTGCTTTATTACCCAGATGGTGTTTGTTTGGCCTCTTTCTTAAAAACAACCAACCAACCCCTCCCAAACCCCCACTTGTTTAGGCATTGAAACAAACGCTTACCTTTTGATTACAAATTTTATTCTGCTGCCCACTTGAATTATTTTTTCAAGGCGAGGGATCCCGTACCAGGAGGGACTCCTAAAGGGGATGTTCTCTGGCAGCCCTTCAACATAGAGGTCGGTAGGATGGGCCTCAAACGTCTGGTACGGAACAGCTTTCGGTTCGGTGCTCCCCAAGGCCTCGGCTGTTAGAACAAAACACATCCAGAAACTGGGCAGTTTGGCCCTCAACCTTTATTAAAAGCTACCAAAGCTTCAGGCAGCTGCAATCATCATCTTTGGACCTGGGACAACGCAGGACATCTAAACCCAAAAGACTCCACATCTCAGCACATCAAAACCATAAAAATTTACCATATGGTATCACATTGCTACCGAGCAGTACCAACGCTGGACTGAAGATTATTGGGTTCCTCACTGGGGCATAATACAGTGGGTTTATGCAAAGTTTTTAATTATTCTAGAGCATCATGCAACATTTTATTCTAGCTTTTATGAAGTTGACTATATTTTTATATTGGAGAGACAATAAAAATTCACCCAGAAATGTTCTAATACTAATTTTAATGATACTGCAATGGAAATAAATAAGTGGTTGTTTTATTCAGCATCAAAGGAAAAAAAAAAAATCCAAACTGGAAGGAACTGAGAGCAATTAGAAGAGCTGTACATATAAGATTTATTTTTTTTTTAACTATGAATTTACCTTGTTGTATAAGCAGTACAGTAATTCAATCTTTTTTCACTCAACTGTCAGGATTTTAAATATTTGAAAAAACTGATCAAAGGTCTCATTCATGTAGATGTTCAAAGGAAATAATGAAAGCAACCTTCAGGAAACGCAAAGCCATAAAAGGAAAGAAAATAATAGTACTGTACTCACCAAACTTTTTACAGAATAGTTGATCTACCATCTTTCTCAGTTTGGTGATTCTGGCATACCACTCCTCTTTCACTGTATTTGAGAGAGACACAGAACAAAGACAACATTCCCTAATTATTTTGGTTATATTTTCAGTTATTGAGTTTATAGCAGGCATAACCATCCTGCATTTTCAGGCAACCCCGAAAATACTATGCGGAAGAAGTCTGGATTCAACTTGGAACCAGGAAAACTGTATATATAAAAAATGACAGAATATTAAAACTGTACAAAAATCCATTGAACCGGTGCCATTGCTCTTGCTACAAAATACACACAGTGTATTAGCATGAAGAACTGCAATGCTTTCATCATCCGCCTCCAATCTGCAGGTGCCATTTGGAGATGGGATTAGTTTTTTGCTAGTTTCGTTTTCTAAAAAAATGATCTTGATCATCTGTGCAGAATTTGGTACGCGTATGGGATGACAACTTGCTTTCAGGGAATTTTCCCTAAGCCCTGAGAAGCCCAAAGCAAGCTTTCATGATGGGCACACAGAGCAGTTTGCTTCTTGCTGTATACCCATGTGGAACTTCCAGCATCCATTTCTCCCCCTGATTGTGGGCAATACTTTATAAATGGTGATTAATAACTACATCAAATGACTCCAGGGATTTTGTCGTCATTCTTGAGATGACAAGCAGCTTAGTTCCAGCCATCCAAAATGCTTCCTTGACAATACCTAAGATGTGAATTAAGTTGTAATTTAGACACAGAACCCAACATGTGGCAGCTACCTAGATTAGCGTATCCTGGTCAATAAAACAAGATTAAATACAGTTTTTCCATCATTTTAATCACTTCGCATCTTTGCTTATTGGCTGATACACACGCAACTTTGGAGTTCACAAGACAAAGTTTTGCACTTGAAGATAGCCACGAGTTTGAGTTCTGCTCCTCCGGCAGAACAGAGCACAACGATGACGTTAGCACTGTCACATTTGGCAGCTGGAACAGTGACAGCTTTTTGTTCCGTTTTGTCCTCTGCGCTCGTTATCTGGGACTGTGACTGGTACCCGCTGCTCCCAACCCCTGGTTAATATGGTTAGCATAACTAATGCCATTTTGTAAGGCAAGCAGCCGTGCGGGTCACGTACTCGTTCCCTTTCCCTTCATTCTCAGGCTCTGAAGGTCCTCTGAACCAAGCAGACAAACCAAACAGATTCCTTCTTCCCCACCCTACTGGCCTCAAGGTTCCCGGGCACCAGGATGATTACTCCCTTCCTCACCAGCCTTGAAGGTCCCAGGTACCCGGCCAGCCCGGTCTGGGCATGACCCCGGCACGGAACAGGGAAGTGTAACCGCACACGGGGCACTGTCTACAAAATCGAGTTTCCCTAAGGGGAAACTTGGACAAGAGCTGCTGCTGGACAGTGAGACCTGTGATACCCTGTGGCCAGGGACACCTCCACCATCCTCTGCTTCCTCCAAGGATTGAGCGACTCGTCTTCTCATCACCATTTCTGAGTCTAAATTGTGATTGTTCTATTGATACAGCAAGCCACGTATTAAGATCTGACCTGATCTGCAGAGGGTCTAGGTGATTAGAAGCCACAGGTTAAGTTGTATTTATAAATCTTGTATTCTGCTACTTATAAATTGTGCTACACAGATTCTTCTTCTAGAAATCCTGTGCCATTCTGGTTTGTCTTGGAGCCGGTATCAGTCTTCTCAGGGCTTTGGGGCTGAGGCCATTTCACAAAACCTTCCTGACCAGCCTGTTTCCCACAGGAATGCACACACAAGTCATCTTTCTTCTGCCAAGCAATATACAACTTCCATACCCATCCCATTCCTCTCCTGCTGGGGACACAAGCTCGCGGGGGCTACGGAGAGAGCAGGACTGCGGACATGGAGTCGCAAGCAGCCGACAGCAGCGGCTAGTGCTACATAGCTCACCCTCTCCTGAGATGGCAGCAGACATGAGGGGGATCAGAGGAGCCTCGAGTTGCGCCAGGAGAGGTTTAGGATGGATATTAGGAAAAATTTCGTCACTGAAATGGTTGTCAAGCACTGGAACAGGCTGCCCAGGGAAGTGGTGGAGTCGCCATCCCTGGAGGTATTTAAAAGACAGGTACATGTGGTGCTGCGGGACGTGGTTTAGTGGTGGACTTGGCAGTGCTGGGTTATCAGTTGGACTCAGTGATCTTAAATGTCCCTTCCAACCTAACCGATTCCATGAGATGATGAGCTACTGGGAAATGAGGAATCCAGACAGGGAGAAAAGAAAATGGAGGGAAAGGAGGCTCAGGCAGCTGCTGTCTTCTGAGCTGTGCTCCCTGAGACATTATCAACAGCTTTCATGGATGTCGTCTTCTCTCAGAAATAACGCAGAGGTCACACGTGAATATACCATCATTATGAATTAGTGAAGACAAGCAACATAAAGTGACTCTTCATAACACTGTGCCATCAAAATGGGTTATCACTAGTTTTCTTAGCTACAGGGGCTTTACGGGATATGTAATGTACCTGCTTTGTCTTCATAATCAGTATAACCATATTAAATATGACAAAAACAACAGAGAAAAGGGCTAATTTAAAAACCCACATAAGAGCACAGTTAAGTTGAAGGCTCAGTCATTAGCCTACCTACTATTTTTGTAGTCAAATTTGGTGCTCGAAGGAACAGTAGGTTATTAAGACTCAAGACGCTAGGTTAACTTACACTGCAGGAAAAGTTTAATTCCTACACACATGTTAAAGCGATATCCTTGTGACATAATTTCTTTGCTTAATTTAGATCCTTAATGTTCACTTTAAGTACAGTCTTTGATATATTTTTTTACAACAGAAGACTGAGTATATAACAGAACACAATGGCACTGCAATAGTGCAGATATTACCATTTCTATGCTTGTGTCCCTGTCTGAACTAAGAATTTCTCTGGTATTACTAAAATTTCATAGTTCAACCAGGCTGAGGTTGCCAGTTAGCATTTTGGGGTTGGGAGGAATTTGTTTGCTACTATTGGTTGAGGCATACAAGCTTTCAGCACCCAGCTTAAATGGACAATTAAAAAAACGCCCTGAAGCCCAAGAGACACTAGAATACAACTGAAGAAAAAGCAAGCCCAGGAAAGTAATCTACCAACTCAACTAGTGCCTATCCAAAGGCATAACTCTTTCAGAACTTGATGTTTTTCCATACTAAACTTTCTCCTCCCAACTTGAGGGGAAATGAGTTCATGGGTGCAATTGCAACAAAAATCTTTTCCTGTAGTCTTGTTTTTACATGGTCACTTTTGTTACCCTTGGATGGAGATGAAACATGTAGGAGCACACATCTGCTGAAAAGTATTACTGATGGCAAAAGTGGTTAGAATGCACTGCCTTTGCACTGCCACTTGAAAAATGGAGTCCCATCATCCAAGCAAGTCAGATGCTACAAGATTAAATGTCACTATAACCAGTATGTTCATTACTGCATTTCAGTTAATCTAATTTTGGTAAATACCATATATAAGCAATTATTCCATGATACAGAGAGTTCCCTACCCAGTATACTCTATCAACTATGGAAACTCCTGCCTTTTTTTCCTGTATCTCAACAGACTAACACTCAGCTCATTGTTTTTCCTTGTGGACAGCTGAATCATATCGGTCGACAGTGTTAGTATTAGTAACACTGGCTTGGATAGCCAGTGGAAAATTGCTGCCCCTTTGTAGCTAAAGAAAATTCAAAACAAGAGGAATTATTTGCAATGTGTTACTAGTAAAAGCAAATGCTAGCCACCACTAAGACTGACAAATCAGAAATCATACTGTACTTGTACAAGTCACATGTTTGAAGACCTACCTCCTGCAACTGGTTTGTCCAATGGCACATCTTCTCGTGTCGAATTCAAAAGCTCATGCCTAGAAGATTTAAGATACATGCTTCAACAGTGACGTACGCTTTGATAAACCAGAAGTTACAGTCTACAGTTACAGCCTCTGTAGCAAATACAAGTTACCACTGAATGATCAGGAAAAAAAAAAAAAGACGACAGGGGACATCATGATCCCCAATGTTAAATTCTCATTAACACCAAAGTATTATATGAGTTGTTTGAAACCCTACTGACAAAAACATTTTCTTGCCTGATACCTATATCCCCCTGAGCCATACCATTTCATGGTAACATACAGATTACATTAAAATGATCTCTTAAGAGATAAGATGCACTTCATCAGAAACAAAGATCCAAATCGGAAACTTAACCTTTAAAAATGAAAATCTCAAAGCAGACACTTCTGTTTCTTGAATACATCTAGTTTTATCCATATTAGAACAATACAAAATTTTAAAATTCTGACATTTCTCACAAAGCTGAACCAGTTTTTGAGCTGCTCTGGTTACCACACACTACAAAACTGAAACAGCACAAATTAATTACTGTTAGCAACTAAGACAAATTTGACAAGAGCAGGTGCCAGCATCGCATAGGTATTAAAATCTACACAGTGTCTGATCTTAAGTGAGCCAAAAGGTACATCTACACTTCCTCTTTTCTGGTTATCTGCAAGTGTTAGGATGACAGAAACTGAACATATACTTCTCAAACTTGAGAAACCAGCACCTGTGCTAAAGGCGGCATGCACAGAGGCATGGGTGGTCACTACCACCAGCTCTGAGCCCAACCACTGCGATCAGCAGATTCCCACCCACTTCAAAAACTCTCAGATTAGGCCCCACGCCACTGAACAACAGTAAAACATCTGCTGTTACTCACAGAAGCTTCATTTAAACTGTAAATGCCCATTTGTGGTGTGAAACATCACACCTGTCTGAAGTGAAGCACCAAACTCTAAAAGGTAAGCAACCACCCACTACCAAAGCTGCACACAGGTCTGCCACAGCCGGACCACCGCACTGCATCTCCGAGTGCTCTGCAGCTCCGAGATCCAGCACTCGGCATCCACAGATGCCAGCATCTCTCCCCACATAGCCTCCATTCAGGCTCCGTCCAGGCTCCCTTCCAATACCATCTGCCTTTGTGGTACGTAGTGGCCAGGTTCCTCTACGAAAGAGACCGAGGCAAGAAAGGAGAAAAAGAGAAAGAAAGGAGCCCAAGACATCTCATGAGTCTCACGCCCCCACTTTAAAGGCAGACGATGCCTCGCCAGCCGAGCTACTGCAGGCAACTGAGCCCTCAAGCAGTTTCTATGTACATCTAAGGTCTCCTTCATGTACACTCCCTGATCTACCTCCAGACACACCAAGGACACACATCCAACTAAATCACAGGAACCAGTAGCTGTTTTGGCCTCAAGCCTGCCCTGGTAGATGCTATGTATGGATATGGCCATAGATACCTCGATACAACATTCCAGCAAGAAAAAAATAAAAGCCCAAGCCAAAATTTAGGGCAGGATCCTCAGATAGCATAAAACACCCTCAAGTCTATGGATTTCAACCTGTATTACAGCCGCAGAGGTTAAAACAGTACAAAGAGATCTGCCCATGATAAGAAGTCCATAACATTGAAGAGATCTATCCGGATCTCGGCCACCACTGCACTGCTCTGGAGATCTGATAAGCTGAATTTATCAGAGTGAATGTCAACTAAAAAATACTAATCAGTACTGCAAAAGAATACATCGGTAGAAATCAGTTTGGAAGTTCTTGCTGACAAAATGAGGCAGAGTGGAGCCAGCAGAAAACAATGAGTAATATAGGGACAAAAATGCAAAATTCCTTACTTCTTAATGACAAACCGGATCCGCTCCTTTGCTAGGAGTATCCTCTCGAGACGGGGAATGCCGTACGTGGACGGCCGCCGGAAGGGAATTCCTTCTGGCAGCCCTTCCACATACAAGTCTTCCACATGTGACTGGAAGAGTGGGTATGGGATAGACACTGGACCTTTTGCTTTTATAGCTTGAGCTTTAAGAAAAAAAGAATAAAAACATTAGACTAGCTTGTAGCTCTACTCAAATTATCTGTTTGCTATTGCTCTGAAAAACGTTAAAATTAGTAGACAGGCAATAACCCCCTCAGCACATTTAAACATGCAAGCATTCCTATTTGGGGGGGGTGTTTTCATTTTACAGCAAAATCACTCTAATTCAGAGTAAACAAGCTGCAGACCTGCAAACATATGCAGATTCTCCTCTTTTCCCTTTGCTCTGTAAACATTTAATAACAAACACTGCACCTGTTATAGTGAAGTTTCACAGTATTTTGGTTTTATTTAATAGCACATTTTGAAAGATGGAATTATCTAGACTTAATTAGAAACCAAACACGTTTCATTTCATTAGCTCTGATTATTATTATTTGTTACTACTATCGGGTTGCAAGAGTCATTAATGCCCTGAAGGAGGGGCACACACCCCTTCTTTTAAGTGAATTTCCCAAAGCCTTGGTGCGTTTTAGAAATCCAAGGGATCACTAATGAAGTAAAAAATACACCTCTAACACCATCAGAAAAAAAGCATGGCCCTACTAATGGAACCTTTGAAGCAAATGAAAAGCAAATAACAGATTCGTCGACAGCTGGAAGATAACCTCAATGTATTTCTGTACGCTATGAGGACCGTCATGACATCAATACACCTATCAGGCTGGCAAACACTGGAGAATGGCATGGTGGTTTGCAAATACCAAGAGGGCTAATTTCTTTATACTCACGAGGGTACGTTAATTTTGTAGGCCATGCAACAAGAATTCTCTATTACCACCTGACTGGTCTGCAAACAGTTTGGTACAGTCTGTTGTTTTGCTATGGAAATCAGATGCAAAAAATTATTTGAGGAGAGAAAGGCCAAGCTAAGGCCAAATTAGAGTACAGCGGTGTTGCAGCAGGGGTTCTGAAAGCAGAACTACTCAGGGCACCTTTTCAAGCAACTTAACACGGAAGCGGCCAGTGGTTCAGATACAAAATGCTTACATTAATCCACAAATTCTTAAAAGTAAAAAAAACAATTTAGGTTTTAAAGGCATTTGGGTGACATACTCTTTCAACCACTTGGAAGCAGAACAGTTCTAGGTATGATTATCACAAAACAGGGAGGCTTGGAAAATACCGTATGTATCTTAGTCTTAGATTCTGATGAGAACTGAGTATCAATCTTGTAGAACACTGTGCAAAGAGCTGTGTTTCAACAGGACTTGGTTTCAACTGCCAAATAATAAGGTGGCCAAAAACTGGAAACGGAGAATAGATACGTACAGAGAGGGGCACAAACCTGAAGATGACTCTTAGCAAAAAGACTAAAGAAACCCTATTCAAACCTGTGTCAAAGGAGCTGCAGAACAATCAAAAGAGCTGTCATGCATCACACCAGTCCTTCATTAAAGTAGATTTTTATTGCAGTCATATACCTTTTCCAAGAAATTAAAAAACATTATTCTCAGCCCTGGAGACTGTTGTGGCAAGTGGTGAAAAGTGTAACAAATCCAGCAGACGAGCCTCAGATGGAAACGAGCATTTGTGAACCACAGTTCGCCATGGGAAAGGAGATCAAGAACATCAATGGAGTCTACATCGCTACACAGCATCAAGTAAGAACAGCTCCAGAGTAACAAAAATCCTGTTTGTTTAAGTAACTAACAACAGGTAAGGTTTTACAAGTGAGAGTCTTTATTTCTCTTAAATCAGCAAACATTTCAGCAAATACTCTTCAGAGTATTCAGCCTAAGAACGCAACCAGCATCGCAGTCTGCAGTGAGGCTTCTTAGATTTGGAACCTTACATGTTTTAGCATAGAACCCCATTGGCTATAGGTTTCATTTTTATATATAAACCTGTATTTGCGAGCAGCTATCTTGTATTTACACTAAAAAGTAATCCCATTTAGTGTGCATCTAAAAACAAAAATAAATATATTTTCAGACATGTCAGCTGTAACAGAGGACAATGACTGACATTGCTAAAGCACTCTGGAGCTGCAGGAGCCAACAAATCTGAGGAGCATTCTGGGGATTCCGCACATCCATAACTCATTTCAGTAAACGGGAAATTGCACGGCCATGCAGATAGAAAGAACTGGAATCTGATATGGAATTGGTTTGTGAATCAATGAAATGTTTTCATCCACAGGGAAAAAGAAGATCATGTAATACCCTCCGGCCTGCTATGGAAAGTCAGGAACAGCTCTGTACTCAACAGACTCCACAGGGGATTTTTAGGCTAGCTATGTGCAAACACCAAAACCAAAATTAAAGCAAATCACCAAGAATGATGCTCCTTTCTAGTGCAACTAAAATACTGTGAATAAGATTGCAAACTGTTTTTCCTTGGTGTGAGTTGCTTTCAGTGGGCTGTTTAAATGTCACATGATAGTCACACTCAAAACATGTAATAACGCCAACATCACAAGGTCCATTCCAAAAGCACTTCCACTTTTCACAGCAGAGAAGCACCAGCATTTATTTTGAAATTTTTGCTGATGCTGTTTTAGTCTGTAATATGTGGACACAAAATATGTCTAGGTGCAACATCTGGAGACAAATTCCAAAGTCTAACACATGTGTGCTTCTTTTTCTTTCCAAGAACCATTAACATATAATTGTTGCTTCACTGCAAATCAATCATAATCAGAAAAGAACAATCAGTCAGTGGTAACCTCTCCCCAGAGCCATTTTGCAAGATTATTTCACATAAGGACTCAGTGTAATTACAGAGAAAAGGCCAGCGGTCTCCAATGTGCGTGCCCAAGACGAGAGCACACTGGCGCTCCAGGAAACTGAGCGCGACTGAAAAATAAAATCAAAGTTTTGCACTTGGGGGCCAAACAGGCACCCAAATTTCACACAGAATCACAGAATCTCCCAGGTTGGAAAAGACCTGTAAGATCACCTAGTCTAATCATTAACCTAACACTGCCAAGCCCACCACTAAACCATGTCCCTGAGCACTGTATCTACACGACCCTTAAATACCTCCAGGGATGGGGACCCCACCACTGCCCTGGGCAACGCGTTCCAATGCCTGATGGCCCTTTCAGTAAAGAAATTCTTCCTAATATCCAATCTAAACTTCCCTTGGCGCAACTTGAAGCCACTTCCTCTTGTCCTATCACCTGTTACTGGACAGAACAGGTCAACTCCCACCTCTCTGCTGTAATTTGAAATTACTCTGCTCACCAAACAAGCTACTTTCCCCAGTTTTAAGTCTTCTAATAATATTTAACCCTTTGGTGCTGTCAGTACTAGTGTGCTCCTGAGCCAGCAACAAGACACATGGCCAAAGAGCTGTGATTTACAGCGTCAAAGGACTAGAGGCAACGGTTTGGAAAGGAGTGCAAGACATACCGTATTTTTTTTCAAACAGCTCTTCAACTTGCTTTCTCAAGTCTGTAATTCGCGCGTTCCATTTCTCTGCAAAGAAAAAAAGAGGACACGTCAGAGTACAAATGAGACTGAGAATGTCTTGTAAAATCTATGTTACTGCTAACTGAAATATGCAGTGTGCTTTTACTGCTCGCCAGGTGCCTGTGGAGTATGGTATAGGTGACACCTTAAAATATATGGATACATTGAGAATGAAAAAGGATGGAAGAAAATGTTTAATATGACCTCCAAAACTTGAGCAGATGTTAAAACAAGTTAAAAAAAAAAGAAAAACAAACCAACATAAACATAATAAAGTAACATTACATAAAGTAACTTCCAAAAATGGCTTCTCTCTGATGGCTCGGTCAGCAGCTCTCACTACCACCAGGGGTAAAGTCAGTTTGCAGCCGCTGTTGATAGTTATCTAAATCCAGGCTCTGAAAAGCTTAATTAGTGAAGCCTGATAAAGCTTACAGTGAGTACATGAAGTTGTTCTGGCATAAATCTGTACAGCTATCTGGGTCAGGAGGCATCGTGCCATCCTCTACCTTAATCCAGTATTTCTCCAAGTCCTGATGTTGCAAAACATCCCCACAAATCCTATTTCTGAAAGAAGATGCAGGCTGCAAGACAGAACTTATCCAAATCCAATCGTGTGTTCCATGGAGAGCTGGATTAAATGGCAGAATTTGAACATCTAATTTTCTGCCTGTGACAGAGAGCACACATTTTCACAGCTTTGTGTACTATCTCAATGCTTTAAGGAAAATGCTACAAGTCTTTTGTGGATGTTACCAGATGCTGGCTGGTCTTTAAGAATGAGTTAATAAGCAAGTGTACTTACAGCTTATTTCTTACACTAAAGACATGAATCTAGTAACTGCAGAGGTCAAAAAATAAGGCCGTTCAAGCTATTACACTTCCGGTTGCAAAAAAATCCTTAGACAAGAGAGAGGATTGAATTTTGAGTCCGTACCAAAACGGTTTTAAATATTCATTTTCAGACCAATGTACACAACTTTGCTGGCCATTTTTAAGCTTTTAGTTTTTAAATGTAATTTCACGGACATCAAGAGAACAGCATGCTTCAGACGTCGGCAAGAATAAGGCCTTGTTTAGAGGGGAAAGGGTGTTTTTGGCACACTGCCTCTCATCCAGACTTCAACTCTTCATTTTAGTGACCTGGCATATCACCTACAGCAATTAACTTGTTTATATTTTGAACAACATCTTTGTGGATATGTCTATATAATTGCTTCTGCCACCCTTTTTACAGCTATCCTGTAGCACACAGCTTCTTAGCTGATAAACATGTCTTGAGCTCAATGTTTTCTACTCCCATGTCACTTCATCCTTGCAGTATTTCCCTCTCTGACTGTAGATGTATAGTCAGATGAAGCTCTTTCCAATGCCAGCACAACCACCAACTGTGTTTTTTGTTCACCTACAGAACAATGGATTAACAGCAGCTTTACCAGTAAGAGTGAGGAAAATAAAGTCAGAGTTTACTGGCTTAAAGGGGAAACCCTGCTTCACTCAACAGAGCCGGTGAACACACACGGACAGTCCTGGGACAAGGGTTTTGAAAAGCTCCTGCCTGACTCCAGATCGTAACCCAGAGGAAACTGGCACAGAGCCGAGATCCCTTCACTTCATCAAGCTCTGATGCAGACTCGGCAAATGACCTCCTCTAAAACTCAGGCTGGTTTTCATCAGAGGGAGAAAAGCCAGAAAGAATGTCATGCCATATTCCAAAGCAACCACGTAAAAGCATATAAATAATATTGTTCTGAATATTGGTTTTCGCTGCAATTTTAGGAGAAGCTGCTCACGCCCAGCCTGCTCTTCCTCTGCTTGTTAGCATGCTAACAAGAGCATCCCTACATGAGCAACGGAGTGGTCAAGGCTTCGTTTTTCTCAGTTACCAAACTAATCACTGGCCAACTATTCCACGTGGACCTTCTCAAGCAACTACTTCCATGCCCCTCTCCTGCCAGGGGAAACACTACCGTGATTAATAATCAAATACCCCACAATACAGGCATGTTTATTTGGAATGGTGGATACCCAGAGAATAGCCAATTAGGAAAAAAAAAAATAAATCATAAACTGGCTCACACTTTGATCAGCACACTGAGTTTTTTAGCTGCTTTTGTATTTTACGAGTAAACTGCCAAGTTAGGCTACAGGAATATTTCAAAACTCAGAGGGGTTATCAGGTTATCTAGCATGATTTTTAATCAAATTGTCAGCATTATTAACCCCTTGGATTCAGCCCAATTACTGTAAAAACATTCTTTTGTCACATAGTTCGTGCTCACGTAGCAAAGTTGAAGACATACCACAAAGCTAAGCTGATACTCTGGTTTGGTAATCACTCTCCGCAAAGCAGTTTAGCTCTCTCGTAGGCACCAAGATAAGTGGTGGTTTCCATCTATTCTTGTATATACACCTTCTGATACCTGGGAAACACCATCCCAGTTAAACAACAATCCTGAAAACTTCCCCAGCCCGTCCACAGTCTCTTCAATTTATCCCAGTCTCTGCTCCAGATAACATCCACTACAGTTGAGGCAACCTGTACAGTGCACACAAAATGATGCTCAGGTATCAGCACGTTCCTATTCCCATCAACATGCCACCCAGTACTCTGTGGGGAAATAAAATGGAAAACACACACCAACTCCAAGCGTGCTGCAGGCTGGCAAAACCTGTCTTCAACAGCATGTCAAGATGGCACAAAACTGTACACATTTCCCATCACTGTCACTGTAAGACAACAGCTAAGAGGACTTTTCTTCCACTAAGATGGCATGACACAGCTACAAGACACAATTTGAAGCTTCTGAGCTTTTGATAAAATCTCTAAGAAAGCAAAAAAAACGTAGGAGGAGATTTTTACTGACAATGTCAGTTCCTTTCAGCAAAGATATTTTTAACCTTAAATAGTTGGTTCAGAAATATTTTTGAAATCCAACGTCCTTTCCCAAAGATTCAATCAATTTCTATCAAGCATTTTACCAAACACTCTTCGTCCTCTCCCTGCTTACTATTATTTTGTTTTCCACTTTGTTTTCCTGTTTTCACAAAACTAGGAGCACAGCACATTATTCACGTTTCTCAGGCCGCTTGGTGTACCTGACCTCTGACTCCAAGACATGCAGGAATTGTCTCCAACTCACCGCTATCAAACATCCGGATCTCATCAGACGAGGCAATTTCCCTCTCAAGCGCCTATAACTGCTTCCCAGCGTTCTGAGTACGTGTGCTTCTGTCATTCTGCAGCTACTCATAATAGAATTAAACACCTCCTTTCTCCTGTCCAATTATCTAATATTCGACTTCAGTAGACAAAGGTGCAAAGTCTTCTGAAATGCCTGAACAGCAGCACTGCAACCGCCAACAGTTGCTCTTTTTCTCATTACAGCAAATGAAGTCTAGTTCTCCAAAGTTTCTAACGCTTATTTTGCGTTTTAACCAGACCTTGCAACACCGTAGAGAGATACCGCTTTCTGCAGGTGAACCCTGAAAGAGAATAAAAGGGGCAATAACCTCGATACAATTTAGGAAGCCCAGGAATAAAGATCCCTGAACAACCTCTGAGCTGCAAAACATTGTCATCTAACTGCACGGCAGGCGGCTAAGAGAAACAGTTTCTTGAAACAGCCCACAGAGAGAATCTACCAAGCCAACTCAGAAGCAGCAGCGAGCTGCTAAGCTGTGCGACGTTCCTTAACTGGTGTTTCAACATTGCAAGCTCAACTCAAATTTTCATCATCCTAGTATTTTATTACCTTTGCTCTCCATGTCTAATCAACCTCACTGTTTATTCCCTTCAAACTCTGCTGGCCTGCCAAGCTTGGATGCTGTTTTCTGCTAAGGGAATATATTCTAGCAAACGCTTCTGCAGTATTAACCGCTCAATCTTCTCCTCTACTAATGTTGCCATTATGTTCTCCTGACCCAACCAAAACTAACTAATGCTACATGTGGAACTGCCTATTAGTATTAATGATCTTTTGAGAATAGAGCTCTCAGCAATGTTTTATTCATTTTCACTGAAATTAGCACGAAATAGCATGTTTCACGCAAAACAGATGTCAGAAGAGGTTCTGTGGGGATTTTTCAATTGACCTCAAATCCCAGGATTCTTAATAAACATCTCAAACACTGTGCCAAAGGACATGATGGTGCAGAACCTTACAGAAGTACGCAGACTCATGAGATATGTGCCCAGAAACCAAAGCAAAACAAGAAATAAAGGAGAGGTATGGGGCTGTAACAAATCACATGGGAAGTATCTTTAACCAGACTAACTACGGCGTGTGGATGCATTTCTGCAGTCAGAGCTCTACATAAGGTATCGTGAAAGAACACTACCAAAAAGATCCAACATTTTGTGTGTCCACTGGGATCAAGGCAGGCTACTTGGCACAACAGTCATTTGATTACCTCCCCAAACACAGCTCCCCTCAGCACATCTTCATTGTTCATAGGATGTATCAAGACAGACCAGCTCTGACAGGCTCCTGACCCTCCGTTTGCCGTATTTCAGTACATTAGTGAATTCAGTCTTATCACCTTGTCCCAGAAATCAGCTTACAAAAATCTAGACTTATTTTTATTTTATTAAATTATTTGCCATGTGTATTTAGATGGTCACTTCGAATAATGAGAAATAACAGTGGTAGCCTGTGATGATGACGATTATACTGCTGCAATACATCTACAAAGAGCGCGGGGCTTTTAAATGAATACTTGCACCAGCGTGTCTCACTCCTGCAGGGTGAAATTGTTTAATATCTTTTTATAAAGCAAAGCAGAGAGACAAAATAACCTTTAATTTGTATCTTACCAAAATTGAACTCTCTCACTTTTCTTTTCCCGGTATTGGCAGCTTCATTAGCTGACTCGGTGTTCTTCGGTCTCTTGTTGGGGGGCAAGTAGTCGTCATCATCTTAAAGAAACACAAAAATATCACTGTCTTAATGTCCAGAGAACTCACGTGCAATGTTGGAGCTGCTTTGAATTTCAAAGCTCTAATGCAAGTATTGAACTGTGCTTTATCAGGGCATCAAATCTGGCAACGAATTACTTGTCTGAGTAACTTAAATTGCTGTAAGAGCAGCAGCACAAGGCAAGACAGCAAAGAGCAAAGCTTCTCCTGTACTTCCTAAGAAAAAGGGTATTGTGTCCTGAAATAGGATTGGACATCTCATGATCATAAAGGACCATGCAACAGCAAAAGAGATCAGGAAATAAATTGTGCAGCCATAGACTACATTTTTTATTGAAATTGGAAGTATTCTTCCACTAATAAGTCTTGAAATACAGTACTTAAGTTTTATCTTGAAGAGATCAAAGGTGCTAAAACCTGTTTAAAACCACTGTAAAACTGATGGACGTAACTGAAATTCACTTAACAGGGTCGACCCTACCTCAAACACACACAGAGGGGGAACACTGCAAACCCCAGGTATTTTTCAGTGAGCTGCTACTTAGCCAGTTACTTCTCAATCCAAAATACTATCTTCCCTACCAGTTAATGAGTTTTTAACTGTCCAATTACCAATACCTGCAACTTTAGAAGTCGTTGAAGCAGTCAAAGAAAATGAAAGATAATTTCACATACAGAATAGCACCTGCCCAGGCCACCAGGGGTATAGTTGACTTAGGAAGAATAATATTACATATTGACATCTCTTGCACCTCTGCAGTTATACTATATTCTGTTAGGGAAAACCTCTTCAGAGCATTTTTACTTTTGTGCTAAAGGTCTTTACATGGACACAGAATTTAATGGCTATTCTCTTATTACCTTTTCTGTTGAGGCAACATAAGAATTATTTTACTGCTGGATCATAAAAAGGTGAAAGTAACACCAGCAGTGTCAACTTCAACCTAAAACACATTGCCTAATTTCTGAAATACTAATTTGGTGGTCTATAATCTTACTCATTCCAGAAGCAAGCATTGCAAAAGCCAATCTCAGAAGTGTTTTAAAGTAGTTACAGGACATGTAATTCACAAATACAGGAAATAGAGCTGATTTACAATCAATACCCTAGTGTAAAAACAACACAGATAACGGTTAGTGGCCTTAGTGCCATTTAGATGAGAAAAGGAGGTGGTAAATATAAAAGTTTTTATCTCATACTTATCGATATTAGACAAATGTAAGTGAAGCTTCACTTACATCACCTGTAACACGTCATTCCTGTTTGCTACAATTCTTCCCAAAAGCTAGTGTTAACTACAAATGTTATACAAATAGAGTAATAAAACAACGCATTCTTCAGAATGAATGTTGTAAAATCTTTTTAAAATCTAAATTAATGGCTGTTAAATAATGACTATCCTTCATTACCAATGCTTGAAAAAATACATGAAAGACACCAATCTCTGTCCCGCAGCATTTCAAACCCAGCCCAGGAAGCCCAATACGCTTCAGCAGACTGTGCTTTTGTAAAACTTCTGCACTAGGTATGTTCACCGAGCAGCGCACGATCCAAACTGCAGCCAACGCTGGCACACAATCCTGTTTATTCAGTGCCAAGTAATGCGGGCGCTGTAAAACAGCTTTTGGACCTAAAAACGCCCAGCGGACTGAAACCAATGAATTGGAGAACTCACCTTCGATGGTGACCTCCACCTCCGGATCCTCACTTGTTTCCGAAGGGACATGCTGGGAGGAATCTGAAGGGTGAGAACAGGGCTGCTGAATGACGGGGACACAAAAGATTTTTAACCAAACACTCTGTGATTTTGTGTCTAAACTAACACTTGTCAAAGCAGCCCCCTGTGCCTGTTGTGTTGTTGTCAGATCCAGAGAACATCTCCTCCCCTTGAGGGTACCCAGTCGTGTCAAACAGGGCTCGGCAGGCACGGGTCAGGCCCTGGCACATTGCAGTAATTCGTCTCTCCCTGGAATTGTCAGGGCAACAGCATACTTCTCCCAAGTAGTCTACTAGTTCTCCAGGATTCTGCACTCGTTCAGGGGTGAAGTTCCAAAACACTGCCGGTGCTGACCGTCCGAGGCATTTGCCCACGCTACCCCACACCCCCTGCCACGCACAACCGTCCAGCCTTGGCACACCTCTGGATGATGCTCTTACATTGCTTGCTGACCTGAGACAAAACTGAAACACTATTCCGAAGAAATCCCAATAGAAGCATTTTAACCACCCAAGGCTGTTCAAGGTACTGCCAAGTTACTGTAATAAAGGAGGAAACATCACGGAAGAAGGTAGCAAAGATGCCATTCTACATTTCCTCCATAAAAAAAAAAGACTCTTAGAGGAAGAAGTATAATTGCTAATTGTCTCCACGAGATGGTACCTGAGGTACAGTAATAGCTTCAGCACAAAACTCAAATACCAGATTAAGCTCAAGGTCAGTGTTCTAATAACCAATCTCCCAGGCAAAACATCAGCAATCACTGCAGAGCACAGCAGCCCACAAAAGCCACCGCCAATCTTTAACATGTACAGCAAAAATGAGAGCATGAGGCAGATCAAATAAACTAATATCGAGAACAGATGAATCAATAGCATGCTCCGCAACTGTTAACACATATAAATCCCCTTAATATGCTCCGGTTATTCTGTTATTATCTCAAACCCTCCAAGCCCCAGGTTGGGTGCCAAAATGGACTGTTATGGTTTAACCCCAGCTGACAGCTAGGAGCACGCAGCCACTCGCTCGCTCCCCCCCCGCCCCTCCAGTGGGATGGGGAGAAGAATCAGAAAAATAAGGAAAACTTGTGGGTTGAGATAAAGACAGTTTAACAGGACAACAACAAAAGAGAAAATAAATAATAATAATAAGAGAACATACAAAATGAGTGATGCACAATGCAAATGCTCACCACCCAGTAATCGATGCCCAACCAGCCCCCGAGCAGCGATCCCCCCGGCCAGCTCCCTCAGTTTCTATGCTGAGCAGACCTCCTATGGTATGGAACATCCCTTTGGCCAGTTGGGGTCAGCTGTCCCGGCCGTGGCCCCTCTCAGCTCCTTGGGCACTCCCAGCCTTCTTGTTGGCAGGCCAGTATGAGAAGCTGAAAAGTCCCTGACTGCTTAGCAACATCTAAAATATTAGTGTGTTATCAATATTATTCTCCTCCTAAATCAAAAACGTAGCACTGTACCAGCTGCTGTAGGAAAATTAACTCTATCCCAGCTGAAACCAGGACAAATCTAAATTAATGGTTGTTAAATAATGACTATCCTTCATTACCAATGCTTGAAAAAATACATGAAAGACACCAATCTCTGTCCCGCAGCATTTCAAACCCAGCCCAGGAAGCCCAATACGCTTCAGCAGACTGTGCTTTTGTAAAACTTCTGCACTAGGTATGTTCACCGAGCAGCGCATGATCCAAACTGCAGCCAACGCTGGCACACAATCCTGTTTATTCAGTGCCAAGTAATGCGGGCGCTGTAAAACAGCTTTTGGACCTAAAAACGCCCAGCGGACTGAAACCAATGAATTGGAGAACTCACCTTCGATGGTGACCTCCACCTCCGGATCCTCACTTGTTTCCGAAGGGACATGCTGGGAGGAATCTGAAGGGTGAGAACAGGGCTGCTGAATGACGGGGACACAAAAGATTTTTAACCAAACACTCTGTGATTTTGTGTTTAAACTAACACTTGTCAAAGCAGCCCCCTGGCTCACGGAAACCTTTTGCATTCACAGTGCACAACAAAAACAGAAGCAAAGACATTTTACCATAAGCCTTTAAGCAATTCCAGACAAGGGTAAGGAGGTGGGGATTATACTTGCTAAATTGCATGTGCAGCAGTGCAGAGTTGGCATTAATGACAGTAGGAAATTCCTTATTCCTGGCTTAATAGGATTAATACAATCATAAATATTTTCCCCTTTGTTATCAAGGATTACTGAAAATATAAACAAAGGCTGTGCACCCCTACACATGATATATTCCTTTTCCATTTATACAGACTCATAGTTGTTGCACTATAATGATTTCCATAACAGGCTGCATGGCCAACAGCGAAAAATGAGAGGGAAATTCGTAATCCCAATACTTTTGTTGGGGCGGTCTGCACCAACATAATAGACAGGGTTATGTCTAGCAATACTTGGTGGGAGAAAGAGCCATTTGCATTCAACTGCAGTAAAGTTTAAAAAAGAGAAGCTAATTATATTGGAAACTATTTCAAAACTAAGTAGCAGTGTATGAAGGAATGTATTAATTATTCTGGCAGAGTAATGCTGTGCTTGTGCATTTTGAAGAGTATCTTCTTTCAGATCTCTGTAAACTGGAATTATGATACCACTTGGGGGGCAAGTCTGAAGGAATCTCCCCTTTCCACAGCTCTTCACATGATGTGCATACTATATTCAGCAGTACCTACTGAGACACCTTAATTGGAGTATATCCAAATTATGTCAAATATATCATTTAGCTCATGGAAAACATAGTATGATGTTTTGATCTAATTCAGAGTGAGTGTGGGGTAGACAACGAGAAAACAGAAAGCACAACAAAAGGAAAGAATCAGCAGGAAATGGTCTTTTAGTAGATGTGAACATAAAGCATGGTCAGAAAAATAACTATCACATCAACTGATCACTAAGAACCTTCATTGAGAGTATCAGAAAAGTTTAAAAATAAAAAAAGGAAAACAAGAAATAAAATTTTCATGAATTTTGTGGAAATTTAAGAACAGCCACAAAGACTGGTAAATGGTCCATCTAGTCCAGTCCCAAATCCCTGAGAAATAGTCATAATTAAGAGAAACACACAAAAATGTCAAAGCAGATGGTAACAAAGTTCTGAAAGAAAACTCCCAGATGGGGTATTTCTTCTTAATCCATATTAAACCAACGGGTTTAAACACTAAAGTAAATCTTATTTAACAATGTATTATCATCATTAGATATTTTTTGATCTTCAGTAAATACACAGAGCTCTAAGCAGCAGCCTTCCTCACAGCTCTAAATGCTGGCCTCCAGTGGCACTCTCTCCAGTTTCTCAAATGTGATTTCATTCAGGTTAAAACAATTTCTTTAGATGCATGTAACCTTAAATTTCTGATTGTTGAATTTCAACCATATCACGCTCCTGGCTCATCCAATCTCACTAAGACCTCAGACACCGTTAGCAGCTACAGCTGATCTGGAGGATTCCAGGCACACGGTAATTTTGCCACTTCCTCGTTCACCAAGGTTACTGGAGGGGGAAAAGAGGGCAAACCACCAGCGATATACACCAAAACATACATTCATGCACCCCTCTAATGTTTTTCTATGCAGAAAACAATCATTTCTGCAAATCTTCTGCTACACAGCCTGTAGCTTTCAGACCAACTTTCAGAAGAACTTTAAATGCATAGCACGTGCATTTCTTTAACAATAGTTCAAAGTTAGACTGCTACCTGCAATTTTTATCACTGCCTATGGACATTTTCATAAATACTAACCTTCACAAACAACAGGTTTATTCTACTTAGGAAAACCAGGGGGCAACTGTCAGCATATGTCTTATGGAAACTTGTAAAGGAAAGAGATTTGAGAAAAAGAGTGTGTAACAAAATGATATTCTGACACGATATTCTGACACAAAGGGCCACACTCGGCATCCGTAGCTTTAAAATTCTATATCATCATAACCAAAGTAAAGTCAGTCTTGGTCATTTCATACCACACCTCCCCATCCTCAGGCTCTATCTTAACAGTCAGGCATAAAATCTCATAGCATTATGGTTCAGAAAACAAAGTACCTAGATTATTTCTTCCCAATAAGTAGAGTTAATAGTGCAGTCAGCAAGAGCAAAGACCTTTATTCTCCTTTATCAAGAGAAATGCTTTTAAATTTCATGTAATGGTACCCTTAACTATGGTGATATTTACCTTCAAAGCAAAACTAATGGGATTTGCACGGAGTATTGCCGCTAGCATAACTTGGCCTTAAATACTCCCGACTCAGGTCTGAGGGTCAGGTTCTTGCAATGAAACTAGCTGTAGAATGATGTACTTTTAGCATCACGTCAAGGCATTAAACGCCGGGTGACCAGCGCCTCACAATGCCATTTATGAATTAAAAGAATGACGACCCCCATCACAACTTGCTTATAGTGAGCCACGGAGTGGCGTGATTTGGAAGATTAAAAGCAAAACAAAACAAAAAACCCAGAAGCCAACCTTGTGGAAATGTGGAAAGAGAATGCTTGGAGAGATGTACAACTGTAATTAAGGTGCCATCTTTTCAAATATTTCTGTTAAAAAAACATCCAATGATGTTAATTTATTCTCATGAAAAACACTTCATATCTCTAACCTTCTACTGGTATTTCCACATCTGTTCCTTCACTGCAATCGGAACCCTGGTGGCTTCCTTTAGATAAATAGAAAGTAAAAAACATACCACAACAAAAATACAAAGGGAGCTTTTAACATCGATTATTCAAAGTAAGGATTTTCATAAGTGGAAAAAATCCAGAACTATAATGTTCACATGAACAACATACAGAAGACTCAATTTCTGAATCTTAAAAATTTGTGACAGCAGGAGCACTCTGACCATACAAAGAAATTCACAGGTTGAAGTGCAGATTAGCATTTTCTAGTGTTTGCAAATGAGCAAACCAGTATTTTTAATACAAACTGTAAGTAGCTCAAAAAAACCCGCCCAGTTTTGGGGTAAATTTATTTCAGCTCTTGTTCAGATGCAGGAGGAATTCCTTCCACTAAACACAGACTTTCCATATATTTTTTTCTGTATGTGCCCCTTCACCTCACGCACAGCTGAAAGAAATGATCAAGTTACACTCATAATACGTAACCAGAGGTTTATTAAACTTTATAACCAATTATGAAACAGGCTGAATTTCTTGAGAAACTTATCAATTCACACAAATTACTAGCGCTTTAGTAATCACCATCAACCCGATGTTCCTTTTCGAATTTAGGAAAGAAATGAGATTCCCCTCTTTGTCTCTCTACTCGGACACCTGAAAATTAAGGCAACTGAAATTTTCATTTCTGTTGAAGTTTAAGTTCCAATACTCTTGCTCCGAACCAAGGAAGTAGAGCCCTGAAAAGCAGAACTCGCACATGCAATTTCCAAAACAGCTGTGAGAAAAATACAACTGAAAGCTCTACCTGTGTAACTTTTTGCAAGTGCAATTTTTTCATCCATCTCTGATGTTTCGGAAGGACCTGCTTAGGAACAAAGAGAACGGCTTTTAAATTGTGTCTCACAACAAACACTTTGTTCAACACAAAATAAACATGTTTGTTCAACAAACATTTTTCCAGTCCATAGAGGAATTTGCCAAATAACTCTTAGTTTCCTATATCATACGCTCATTTCGTACTTTCTGTAATGTTGAACTTAGGAAAGACTGTGTGAAATATTAAAAAGTCTATGAATCCTTACTTAACCGGTTCAACAAATAGAAATGCTGAGGGGCTAATGGCAGGGGTGTGCATGTCTTGGACTACTGAACAGTCAGAGACTCATGCAGAACAGCAGGTTTTCAATTTTTTTTTTTTTTTGTGTTAATAAACTAATTTTAAAACATGAAATGTTGATGGTTCTGCCCTTTTTCAATGCATTTTTAATCAGCTAAATCTTTTTCCTGTTTGTTAAAATTTGTATTCCTAGGGGGTCCTTCTTGACTTTAAAATTCCTACCTACATTAAATAGACAAATTCAGAGAGATTAAAATAATTTACGACACTTCAAGGTTGTTTGCTTTTCATCACAACAGCTCTTTTGATGGCTGTATACGGACTGCTTTAAAAAGGCCGTTGCAGAAAGCAGCACACAAACGACACTTAAAAGATTAAATTAACACCCTTAAAATCCTACTGCTTAATGCTCTGGCACTCCTGCAGTTCCACTGGAAGAGGGAACTGCTTACAGCCCAAACGGCTTCACACTGAGCAGGAGATCATCCCATACCACAGAAATAGCAAAGATATATAAAACTGGCCTACGTGCGGAATACAGGAATGTCACACTAGGACTAACCGGAACTGAAGGATTTGGACTAAATTTCTGTGTAAATCGAATAATTTCTGTGTTCATTTGCAAAAGCAATCTGCGGAGGATCACCCCCCCAAAGTATGGCTCTTCAGAGGTAGGTTTATAAGTACATCAGCAGTGAATATTAATAGCTTCACAACAGAAAAGCTACTGTTAACTAATAAGGCAGGTGAAATATTTTAAACTCTATTTCACACGTACAGTAAGCAAGAAATATAGAAAAGTGCTGTCACAGTCAGACTTCATAAGTATTTCGGTCAACTGAAAAATATGGTGAGTTATTCAAGAAAATGAATATTTAGGGATTAAAGAAAATCATGATAATTAGGTGGTTACAATAATGCTAGTTTGAGATAGTTCTGCCTAATTCGATTGCTCAGATTTTGAAAGGGATTTTAAATTAACAGGATTTCAAGCGAGGAACCTATACAAGGTGCTTTGTTTTACATGCATTTCTTTCAGAAAGTGCTGCTTTAACCTGCTTCTGCTGCTTTTTGGTTTTTTTTCCTTTCCTCTTTGTCTAACTCAGAGGAGTTCCCTGATTTGGTTCAAAACAGGGCTGCAGAGAGAGTGGTACTGGCCCAGGTGAGACCATAGTCCGAGGATGGGCAGGAGCCACGGGAGGAAGAGGAGCGAGGCAGAAGCTGGTGCTGCTCCAGGCCAGGCGGGAGGGAAGGCTCATCCCAACAGCCAGATCTGTGACCAGTATGGGCGACGGGGAATAGACCACAGCCTCCCTGGCGTGCTGGAAAACATCTCCGCGGAATAAATTTGTTTTTATTTAAATAAGTGTATTCAGTGTATGCAGCCAGACCGGAGTGTCAGTCCCTAAGAACTCTTCAGAACAGGCAATTATTATAATTTACAATGCACTGACACACAGAAGCATGCATCCCATTATAAGCAAATATCCTATTACAAGCACATATTTTCATGTTTATTCCTTAATTCAGAGATCCTGACAGGATTGGTTTACCTGCATATTCTGCAATAGTCTCTACATTGCATTATCTTCGTGCCAAATATATGCTGTGACACAAATAAAGGAAAAACGGGAAGTCTTTGACACGTTCAAACTTGAAGAAAGACTTCTTTAGTTAAAAAAGCTACACTTACTAGGCTTACAGCCTCTGGGATTAAGCACAGAAAATTCAATCCCCTCTGCTTTAATGTCAATAAGAACTACAGTACATGTAGTAAACCCATAAGATTTTCTTTAAAGTGACCCACACAGATTATTTTATGAAACTTGAAGCTTTTTTCCTCCCATATTATAAGCTTTGACAGAGGAACAAACAGTATGAAAAAAATAGTTTCAGAAATTAAAAAGTGTAAGAAAAATATACTCTGCTAGCTTAATTTAGTAAAGACTAGAAAATGAAATTGAAAAGAATTTTGAAAGTTCTACCACGAGGAGATACTAACAAAAGCAGATACATTTCCACTTGATTACATTCATGCACATAGAGGCAGATACACACACCCCACATTACTAAGAAAAGCCAAAGTCAAAACCAAGTATGGTGGTAACCAGATCAAAAAGAAATTCCATCTAGGAATAAAAGTATGAGGAAATCACAAAACAGAAAAAAAAAGAAGAAAACTCAAGAGGTAAGAATTAAATTCCACTGCAGCAGGTATAGCAGAGGAAGCACGGTCACAAAGGTGGGAGATTTCATTACTGAAACCACAGGACACATTAGAAGTAAAATCTTGCCGTATGGTTATGTCTTGGGATCTAAACGATAAGGTTTGTAGGCAGAGCTAAGCAACGCCACCTTCAATCGGAAAAAGCACCAACCACACTCTTCAGCACAGCGCTGTCCCTGCTATGCAACAGAGACACCCAGAAATTCTGTAACACTCGGACTGAACCTGGGCCTTCCATGAGCAGATAATCCCCTAACAGACCACTGCCCCTACTCCTGTACTTGGGCTGGGACTCTGCATTGAGCTGAAACCTGTGTAAAAGACGGCTATTGCCATAAACCGCAGCCTTCTGAAGTGCCTGTTACAAATACGTCATTTTTCGCATTCTAACAATTCCTTTAAAAACAGAAGTAGACGTCATTCCCTCCAGTCACAGCTATTCCTTCTGCTGCCCACCAACAAACTATGTACTTACACCGAGCTCAAATAGCTCAGCCTCAGTTTCTAATGGATTATGTCCTATCACCACACAGCCAAACCTCTGCCACTTGGCAGACGCGACAGAGTTATCATCTCCCGGATTAGCATTCTCAGTGATACTCACTTTTTTGGTTCTTTTTTTTTTCGCTAAACAGATGGCAGCAATGTGAACAACATGCAATTACCAGGGTAATATCAGAACGCCTTTAGGAAACACAACATAGTGCTTTCTTGTTTTCTCAATATATTCTCTGGAATTTTGTGGTTTAAGACAGTATCTACATGCCAAGCCTCACGTTACTGTGATTAGAGTTCCTAGCTCCAGCCAGGCTGGCTTTACAGTTTTAACCCCATTAAAATGGATGTTACTTCTAGTACTCCAGGAGATCTCCAAAGGAGAAATATTTTGTTGTTGGAGGCACACTGAAAAGATGTTCATGGCTTCCAACGTTCCACAGCAAGAACAAAAGCACCATTTGCATTCCCATTTCACATTTTTTTTCCAGCAGAAGATATTTTCAATCTCATTTGGTTTTGGATGAATGTCCTATACTTTAACTACCTCTCTCCAACATTAATTTCCTGAAATTTCAAAACTGATAGCACTGTCCAACCACACGTTGAACAGTGAAAGAGAAAAGATATTAGGTAGTTGTTTACTCACTTCCAAATGGTTGATAAGCTAAACCAGTCAGTTCATTAGGCGGTGGCTTATAATCAGAACCAGCCAATTCACAGGACACACCATTTACAGCCTTTTCCTTCCGCTTCCAGTTCTCTCGGTTTTAACTTCAAGGCGTCAGTGGTAACTGAAGACTTGCACCCACAAAATTCACGGGATAACATGCCTCTTTCAGGAAATGTTTGCTCCTTAGTCAGCAAACTAACTCCTGCGTGGGCTGTGTCTCCAAAAAGCCTTGCTTCACTCTGTGCTGATGAAGAGGACTGACGATGGTATGTGTCCCCAAAGAATTTTCTTAATGTATCGCTGCTTCTTTGTCAATTAGGAAAAAGACAAATATGTATAGCTCTTAATTACACAGAATCACAGAATAGTCAGGGTTGGAAGGGACCTCTGGAGATCATCTAGTCCAACCCCCCCGCCAGAGCAGGGTCACCTACAACAGGTTGCACAGGACAGCGTCCAGGCGGGTTTTGAATGTCTCCAGAGTGGGAGACTCCACAACCTCTCTGGGCAGCCTGTGCCAGTGCTCCACCACCCTCAAAGTAAAGAAGTTCCTCCTCATGTTAAGATGGAACTTCCTATGTTCAAGCTCGTGCCCATTACCCCTCGTCCTATCAATGGGCACCACTGAAAAAAGACTGCTCCCATCCCCCTGCCATCCTCCCTTCAAGTATTTGAAAGCATTAATAAGATCCCCCCTCAATCTTCTTTTCTCCAGACTAAAGAGACCCAAATCCCTCAGCCTCTCCTCATATGGAAGATGCTCCAATCCCCTCATCATCTTTGTAGCCCTTTGCTGGACCCTCTCCAGCAGATCCCTGTCCTTCTTGAACTGGGGAGCCCAGAACTGGACGCAGTATTCCGGATGCGGCCTCACCAGGGCAGAGCAGAGGGGGAGGATGACCTCCCTCGACCTGCTGGCCACACTCCTTTTGATGAACCCCAGGATGCCATTGGCCCTCTTGGCCACCAGGGCACATTGCTGGCTCATGGTCATCCTGTTGTCCACCAGGACTCCCAGGTCCCTTTCCACAGAGCTGCTCTCCAGGAGGTCGGCCCCCAACCTGTACTGATGTAAATTGTATTCTGTTAATTCCTTCAGAGTTGTTCTCATTCTGCCACTGGTATTTTGACCTCAGTTTTTCCAGGAAAAGCCTTTAAGATAGCCTGGGGCTTGTGGACAGCCACCTAGTAAGAAGCCAAGATGCGTGTCTGTTACTGTCCAATACGTTCACATCAGTGAAACAGAATCCTGGCTGCAAGGAAGCTGGTAGAGAAGCCAGGAGGACTGATGGGCACGGAGATGTATTTGCACTAACACAGCACAGAACACACGCCCTGCTACTCGGCTTTAGGATCAGGCCTTGAACTTACCCAGCTGGTCTGGAGCTGGGGCTGGAAGGAACGTCGGTCCCTCTGCAACAGCCTTGGGAACAGATCTATTCCCGCAGCACAGTAATATGCTTAATCTAAGAGTACACACCACGTTTCAACTACTAAACTAGGAAACAGCATTTTAACTAACGTTTCTTTTCATAACAGCCATAATGACTGGAACTTACAGATAAGGCCTATGCAGCAATATTAACTGTGATAGCTGGAATGCTCCAGTATGCATTATTTAGTCCTGCAGGTCTGCGTTAAGTCCTTTGCCTCATTTAGTCAACAAAATCTGGACCTTTCTTCCAGAACAGGTTGTCTTTGGTGTCACCCAAAGCATCTAACACTGCAGTGACCTTCACACCTGTCCAGGATACTGGAAAAACCCACCCACTGCCATACTGCTAGTGCCCACCGATGGAAAATTGCCCCTAATACTCTGCCAAAACGCCCACAAAGTTTTTGATGGCTGAAGTTCCTATTTCCCCCTCTTCTTACCACGTACTGCTAAAACGTTTCCAAATTTAGTAATTCAGTATTAACTCATGGCTACATTCAAATGCTGCAACCTACTACAGGACAATAAGAGATAAAAAAAGGACGTCCACCTACAGGTATAATTTCCCCCCCGCTTGACTAACAGGAGAATTTTGTGTGCCACCAAGGCACACAGCGCTTCGGTCAGCATTACAGATTTATGAAAGGAATCAAACACTCAGAGAAAAACAATAACCGTGAAATTTCATCGGTAAATCATTTTCTCCAGGAAGCCCCAAGCAGATTGCTGTTCTCTAACAGTTTAGTTGTTTCTTCTCATAAATTGGTAAGCCTAGCTTTTGCGGTAGGATATTTTTAGTAAGAACTAGAACCCCAGCCATTTTCTGCAGCACATCTCTACCAAGGCAATGCTGGGGCACACTTCTGCCCTCCCTCAGGAACACACCTCAGGATAATTCTACGTCTCCAAGGTCTGCTTCTCAGCGCAGCATCACCATGCACATGCAAAGCCCTATATGCCTCCTGAATTTCAGAGAATCATAGAATAGTTTAGGTTGGAAGGGACCTTGAAGATCACCTCGTTCCACCCCCCTGCCCTGGGCAGGGACACCTCCCCCCAGCCCAGGTTGCTCCAAGCCCCGTCCAACCTGGCCTTGAACACCTCCGGGGATGGGGCAGCCACAGCTTCTCGGGGCAACCTGTGCCAGGGGCTCACCACCCTCACAGGAGAGAATTTCTTCCTGATATCTCATCTCAATCTCCCCTCTTTCAGTGTAAAACCATTCCCCTGTCTTCTATCGCTCCCCTCCCTGATCAAGAGTCCCTCCCCAGCTCTCCTGGAGCCCCTTTAGGCACTGGAAGGGGCTCTAAGGTCTCCCCGGAGCCTTCTCTTCTCCAGGCTGAGCACCCCCAACTCTCTCAGCCTGTCCTCCCAGCAGAGGGGCTCCAGCCCTCGCAGCATCTTTGTGGCCTCCTCTGGAGCTGCTCCAACAGGTCCATGTCCTTCTTATGTTGGAGGCCCCGGTGCTGGACGCAGTATTCCAGCTGTTTACAGCTCTCTGCGCTCTGTAGAACCTTTGGCTTGAATTGAAGCATCAGCAACTCAAAGAAATGAAGGGGAAGCTGCTTCACTCTGGGGAAGGTGGCATGACGTGACCCAGTAACATCTCTTTTAGCTCACTGCAGCCAATCCCTTCTACCAGTATATTCAGTTTTGCCATGTTTTAAAGGCTGGAGGACTACACTGGGAGTGGGGAAGAGTTATTAATCGAGCACCATTTTATCTGAAAAACATACATATTGCTCTTCACCAACCAGAAGATTTAAATTTAGAGTTCTGTAAAAGACAAGAGAAATCCCCCCCCGCCCCCCAAATCCACATTGCTTAGACTTTACTCTGGAAGCACATTGTATAAACGGGATTTTTTAGCTCAGACAAACACGCTGCAGCACAATGGGTTACTATTTTGTAAGGAAGTGATTTCAGTACTGACTCTCTTCAAACAGCACTGGATTACACTTTGGGCTATTGGCCAAATTCTGACATTGTTTTTATGCACGAAATGGAAAGCCACAAGGTGCTGAAAAGCAAAAAGATGACAGGACTTGGCTTTGGAAGGAACAATGATTAAGTTGTCTCAAAAAAAGTATCTATTTTTACTTCATTATGTCATGCCTTGTAAACCCCCCCACCCCCCCAGGCTAGGCAATGTACAAATATGAAGAAAAAATAATCCTAACACCGGAGAATTCACTTTCAAATTCCGAACTTGAGTGGCAGCATTTCGCTCTGCCGTACGGTTAAGATCTCTCTGAACAGCACCCGTACATTACTTGAGATGTGCCAGTGCAAGAATATTGATTCTACAATCCTGTAGTTAGTTATTAAAGCCCATGAGAAAATAATCAAGCCTTGTGTCTAAACATGCACAGAAGTGTTATCTCAATAATATATAATATTACAAAATGAAAGGATGTGCTGTTTTGCCATTGTCGAACATGTCATCCTTCAGAGATGCGTGGCAGCTTGCCTGTGTTCCTTTGTATTGCTCAATTAACCTAATGACAAATGCAAACAGGACAAAATAATAAATTTAGGGTTCTAGTTATTTTATGTTGCCATTTATAATGATGACTTCTTAATTACTGTTCATTTCAACCTAAAGAAATAACAATTTATTTTTTTCACTCTGAGTGGACGTTAACGTGCAGTATTAACCAGATATGTACAGATGAGGCAAAGCAACTGAGAGAAACCTTAAAAAACATACACAGAGCCTGAATCATGGACCTCTCAAATCTTGTTATGTCTTGCCTATATAAACAAACCTTTCAATACAGTTTTGACACATTTTGGTCATTCCATACAAGAAAAGTGATTGATACAGTCTAAAATTTACTGAAGCTTTAAGCAAAAGAGAAAATCCAAGCAACGCTCTAGACAGCGTCATTGTCACAGTTTATTTTCTGTTTAAAGAGGACACTGGAATTAGAGTCTGCATACTGGACCCTCAGAGAGAAACAAACACTTTAAAAGACTCCTGGAATTTCTCCTTCACCCCCAAGAACACACATATGGCTATGCTGAAGTTGTACTTCAGCTCTTTTGGTATTCTTCACAATAACTTACATGGTAGCCCGCATGGAAGTGTTGTATCTAACAAAGCTAAGTAACTGCATCCTTAATGACCAAGAGTAAGTAAAGAGAGGCACAGAGAGAACATCACTTAAGCAATCAAGCCTTTCATGAGATAAACACATATGAAAGTTCGTATCACTACCTGGAATATTGTATTGATAGTAGTCAGGATCATCTGATTCCTCCTTCACTGTTCCTGTTGTCATTTCCAAAGAAATTCCTGTAGAATCAACAAAGGAATTAAATATGGAAACTAATAATAACCAGATTCTTAAAAAAACAAACAAAACACCTACCAAGATCCCAGCTGGTCTCTAGTCAAAAAAAAAGAAAAAAAAATATTTTCTGGTGTTGAGACACTAAACAATTGTTGAGCTGAAACAATGGTAATAAAGTGACCTGCTGGTTACCTTATGTTTCGGTTTGGTCACCATCAGAAGGGATTCAGGATTAAACAGTTCCCTACAAACTAGGCATCCTTGCAAATGCTATCTTGGATCTGAAGAATTAAAAAGAATGGTCTCCTTCCTTTATGCCCACTTCCACAGCCAAAAAAAAGAGAAATTTTTTATCACTCGCTGTCCTGAAAGCCCTTCTAGACCTACTGCTGCTCACTCCTCTGTACAGCCCAGTTCAGATACCATCTGCATCAAACCGTACTGCTGATGGAGCAGCACCAAAGGTCCTCAGCTGCTCTTGGCTTCATTCAGGTGAACTATCCCCTCCATCAGCCTTCACAGCGCTCCCTAAAGTGTTTTCAAAACATTCTGACAAAGGGAGGATTACCTAAAATGCCTAGAAAGCAGCACTGGAAAGAGTCTGGGATTGACTTGACAAAAAGCTCAAGTTAACTCTTCACGTCCGTTAAGCTGAACGTTAAGCACGAAGGGTTCCCACACCACAAGTCTGAAGTTGGGAAGCACAAAGAACCAGCCTAAATATAAAACACTTAATTCTCATACAAAATGCTGAGCAGTGTAGCTCAACCCAACAAAAGGGAAAGTCAGCAGCTTATCTCCAAGCACACCTGCCGGCTCACTGCCTTTAACGGGATTACTCCTGCTTTACCTCAAAGCACACACTTAAGCATTGCTCTGCTGCAGATCGCAGCGCCTTGCAGGATCACCGCCTACCTGCAGGGGAACCTCGTAATGCCTGGTCATTTTTTTTAAACAATCAATAACACATTTTGCTATTTATTTCCCTGTTAGCTAGAAAATGGACATTCTGTTGTTTTTGGTATTTCAGTAGTATTAACAAATAAACCAAGTTTTTCCCTCCCCATTAGTGACAAAGTGATCTTGAATTAGAACAAAATACAGACAAATTATTTTAGTCTAGAAAATTATACAAACCTCCTCCTCCTAGAAATGGAAACATTTGGCTAAAGTTAAATACTTGATAAAAACACCAACTGAAAAGTGGCCAGTTTT
This sequence comes from Ibidorhyncha struthersii, assembly GCA_013398815.1. Classification (NCBI taxonomy): domain Eukaryota; kingdom Metazoa; phylum Chordata; class Aves; order Charadriiformes; family Charadriidae; genus Ibidorhyncha; species Ibidorhyncha struthersii. The sequence goes on from VZSZ01008497.1 coordinate 859,206, forward strand.
AAGGAAATAAAGGGTTTTCTTTCCCACAAAGGTTGTCTTTGCTACTTTTTTTCTTGGCGCTTCCTATCTTTGCTTAAATTCAGCCTTCTGAATAGAAACTGATTGTTCATTTGTTTGGGTTTTTTTGGCAAATAAGGGCAAAATTTTGTACATACCAGAATCCTCGTTTGGTTCTGTTTTCACTTGAATAGGAGGACAACTACAAAAATAAACAAATCAAGCACATGTTATATGATATTATAAAGAACAAGTATTTTACTGTCTAGTAAAATCAACATCACAGGATTTTTTTCCAACCAGGAAGATAAAAGTAGAAACCCCTGCCTCTTAGCTTATCTGACTTATTTCAAGGGAATCCCTGCATTTTTGGGACATACACAATATTCAAAGCATGTTTACCATTTAATGAGAAGCAAACTCAGAAGCACAGAAACACTTGCCATTTTGCTCCCTGTTTTCACATTAACCATTTTTTTATTTACTCTAGCTATAACCTCTTAATTTAGCAACAAAAAGATTTATTTTAATTTTTTATTTGAAGAGGGGGAAGGAAGCAACATTACATCTGTTCCCCATACCCCTGTATCATAAAACATGACAAACTTATCCCTGACTGACAGACTGTGAATTAAGAACACTCACTGGGCTAATTAAACCGAGGGGAAACTTCGCCATCTGTTTAATTCGGAACAGTTTCCCCACAAATAATGGTCAAAGGAAAGAGAAAATTCAGCTTCATGCTTTTTATAATCCCAGGCAAGCAAAAGTTATCCAAAGGTCAGCTGGACAGAAAAAGCATATTAAGGGAAAGATAAATTATATGAAAATACGTAGTTGATACAAAAAGAAAACTACATTATTTTAAATTCACCTTCCACCTGGAGGTATAATTGAATGTGAAGGATCTGTCATATGAGTTCCTGAAAGTTAAAAGACAATCTTTGAATTTCCTGTACTCCATTTACCTTAAACACAATTTGAAAATGTAACATCGATTTCATGAAGCCAAAACCTGTTCACATTTTACAAGCATATGTGCACATTTTCTGTATTCACAGATATGAGGGAAAGATCTCATTAAATTTGCTTTATTAATCTATAAAGCACCGTCAATATGAAATTACTTCAAATGTGCATATCACCATTCTTTTCACTGCTCTCTTTCATGATGCTAAGTGAAAATCTTGGGAAACAAAGGTAAACAAATCTTTCACCTAAACTCTGCTGAAAGAAAATAGATACTTTTACAGAGATTCAGCTTAGTCCTAAATTACAGCTAGACACAAATAATTATGTTTTTAGAATGTCATTTACCACACTGAAAACCTGCCTTCCTTTTTCAATAGAAATACATTATTACCAGGATTTCTGCAATTTCCCACTCTAGTCTTCCTACTGAGCACAGGCAACACAGTTCTGATTTTACTAACCCGGCAACAACTTCTGGCTGTTTCACCTGAGAAAACGGAACTTTTTTTTGGACTACATTCCTATAGAGACTGCTCCACCCTCTTCGTAAAACAAATCCTTGCATATATGAATTTTGCAAGTAAAGCAACATCATTCTATGAAAGGAAAAGGAGAAGGGATTTCTTCTAGCTAGAAGCGAATATTTGCAGAGTTTTAAAAAGCTCACCCTAGCTCACATTTTTTAATCCTTTCACAGGAACTGCAACACCTAACCACTTCAGAAGATTAAATCAATTTTAAAAATGAGATATAAATGCCAAACTCAGCTATGTATTGGAACACATAGCACTGCAAAGTCTTGGCATCTTCTAGAAATGCAATGCACGGTCCTTCATTGGTTCACTTCTCCCTTCCCTAGGATATCATCCAATTCACATTTAATTTATATTCAGTAAAAGGATAAAGAACACAATAGAACAAATTTTATCTCTAATTAGTCGCTTTTAGCGGAACACATAAAGGAAAAGGTTACAGTTCCGTAACTAAGGCAACTCACAGTCTAGGAATTTCTGCAGAGTTTGCCACTTTATCCACATCACCCGATCTTGTACCTGTATTGCTATCTAATCTAAAATTCTAATCTGTTTCGGTTTAGTCTGAGTAAGCAGTAACTTACCTAGGTGTTTCTTTGGCTCTAGGAAAGGCCTGTATGGAAATATGGAAAGAAAACCCCATAGCTTTAGCAGAGACATCGTTATATACTTGGTCGCGTAACATTAAAGAGAGAGTACTCCTATGTAAGAGAAACAGGCTGCAATGTATTTAATTAAAAATTAAAATGAATTGGACTTAATTTAAGTACAAAACCAAAGCGGACAGACCAGCACAAGAGAGAGCAAATAACCTTTTGATGATAAATGAGATCCTTGACTTGTTTTCCAAAATCCATTTCAGGGTTGAAACATCGTAATTTGCTGGATGTTTAAACGCAAGTCCTTCGGGCAGGCCCTGCACCACCACTGCAGACTGGTCCCTCTGAATCTTCTCATACGGCACAGGTACCACTGTTGACTTTCCTAAAGCTTTACCTAGGCGGAAAGAAAGGAGACAGTTAGGAGGTCAAGAGTGAGCAAGTTAGCAAAAGGGTGAGTCCCTCATAAAACCTGTGGAGAGGACCAGAGTGAAAGCAAGGTGCAAGTGCAAATTTCTAGAGGAAAGCAAGTCCTGCTTGCAGGGTTCAAACATGCAGTGGAACCCACGGAGACGCAGAGGCTTTCTTGAAAGAAAAATAAACAGGCTGTGCAGTCATCTCAAGTCACATCCCACAAAACACATCAAGAAGAAAACTATCCAGTATACACCTATGTTTTAGAATCAGCTACCAAAAAGTTACACTTAGCACCTTAACAGCAGCATAGCTTGAAGGCTAACATCATGCAGCACTTCCCTCCCAACGGGAATAAAATTTTAGAAATCCAGAACAACTATTTTGAAGATTTTAAAGCACCCACCGTAACAAAAGCAGAAAAAGTCCTCCACAGACTTTCTGAGAGCTTCCAGTTCCACAGCATCCACTGTCAGTCTGTTTACAGGTGGTATAGTCTTTGTTTTCTGCAGTTCTGCAGCCCTTTCCTCTTCTGTAACACCTAGCAGTTATTTATAAAATTCAGACAAAAATAATATAATAAGTTTTTAATAACCCCAGTACCTAAGTCCCTCCAGTTTAGACTACAGACACTCCAGAAGGATTCCTGCCAGAAAATCGTAAGAACTTATTTGCCTTAGAAGTAAATGCACTTGTCTATGTAAATGGGCAATGAGTAAAATTAAATTTACACCAAAATTATTATATCCTCCTTACAACTTTTGTAAATGTCACTCTCTAAGGAGTAAGAATAAGGAATTAAGAGACACATCCAAGCAGGCATTTTTTGGCATGAAGAGGTAGAAAACACTATTCATCTCAGGAGGAGATAATACAGTAGGAATAAAATGCAAAACTGCTCAGAAAAGAAGGAGCAAGACAGTCACCAGGGAAAAGTCAGAATGCCTGTGTGGAGGGTGCCATAGCTCTCCAGCGCTATGCGTGATCTTTGATTTGTTTATGCTGTATGTGCTTAGCTGAACTTTTTAGAGAGGGGAGCTGACTTTTGGCACAACAGCTCCTTTATCTTTCAAAAGACATTTTAAGTACACGCCTCTCATTGCCGAATAGAGGAGCTGCAAACAAGCCATCATCACGCAGAAGAGAGAAGACTTCAGCTCTATGCCTTGCTCTAGTCTCTGAGCAAAAGTCATTGCAAAAGGAGTGACGGAGTAACAGCTCTTTCAATACTAAAAAGCAAATGGAAGCGATGGTTTCAGGCATCAGCCTTCCCTTCTCACCATTCAGTTCTTGCAAAGATGTACTGAGAATCGCCCAGCAAAAAGAGGGGAAAACAACAGAAGATATTCGGGATATGAAAGAAAAAGCAAGGGTGACCTGTGTTCCTATGTGCAAGAGAAAGATTAGTGCTGAAGTTGTGTTGTTATTTTCACCGTGAGCAAGTGCAGCGGTAAGTCTGAAACGCTGTGATTTGCATTGCCAGTGCTGCTGGCTTCATAATTCTAGGCTACTATGAGAAAACAAACATCAGTTTGAACAACTGATTACAAATGGGTTGTGAAATAAGCTGAAGCAGCAATACTTCTAGTAAAAATGCATTCATCATAATAAAATCTTGTATCTTCCTTTAAAAGAGAACTTCTTCCTTCCTCTACAGATCCCACGCCTGCATTGCGCCCTGGAAATCCACCTCCATGTGACATCTTCAGGCCTGAAACTTCTGCCTTCTCTGCAATGACAGAGCCTCCCATAACATAAAAATAATGCAAAAAAATTGAGTATCACTATTTACCCATAGCACGGGGCTTAGTTAATGACAGCTGATGAGGTTTGCCTGCAGACTTGGGGATAAGAGATGTAAGTTTCCATTTACAGCTACAGGCAATGTTGCTTTTTGGGTGGGTTTTTTTTTTTCCACACAAGAGACTGATTCACTGAAACGCCTTAACTGCCAGTAGCTTCTCAAAAGTGCACCCACACTTTCTAAAAATAATAAGCAAAACAAAAATAAGATGACGACACCACTCATTTCCCATTAAAATGAAAAGCAGACAAAAAGACATAGAAATTTTCCTCCTTAACTAGGAGGAACCCTTATTGTTGTTTTTTATTACATGATTTTTATCCATTTTCTTGAGCTCACATTATGCGCCTGCCTCAATCTCGCCCACATTTGTCGGCCAATTTCAATCAAGTCTGACAAACAAGATCAAGTCTCAAGGACAGTAACATTTGTAAGAGCTCTGCACAACTGATCAAACCTAGCAGCTGTTCATCTCCTCCTGGCAGCACCGAGGGATACCTCTCCACTTGGAGGTCACACTACTCACGGGCTCTGTCGAAGCTCTCGCCACGATTCCTAGGGCACCAAGGAGGATCTAGGCTACATCTGGGAGGGGGGATGCCCGGGACACGTGCAACAAGACTTGGAGGGGAAGAGGGATGGGGGGCTGTACGTGCAGGTAAGTGGCTCAGGAAGGGTGAGGAATATGGTAAAAGAACTGCATTTACACAGCTGGGAGCATACTGCAGGATTAGTCCAGTTACTCTGCAAAACCCATTCTAGCTTCAGGAGGATTACAATGACCCAATTACTAAAATCCTCAGTTTGTACCGAGAGTCCATATATAGTTAAGTGTTTCTTATCTTTTTGTGCTATCCAGGTGTTTTCATTACTCAGAAGGACCTTCCCTCTCACCTGCCCTGATCAGCAGCAGACTGGGTCTGACAGCCCAGCCCATCGCTTGGCTGGAAAAGTAATCTCCCAGCTGTTACCGTCCTTAGAAAATGAATATACTATAAAATGAATAGACAGCATTAAAACAAATAAAGAAACCCCTCTTACAGAAATTGTTGTGACAGAACAAAAAACGGAATACCTGAAATGATCAAATTTTAATTCGGCAATTTTTTCTCGTTGCATGGCAGCAATTAGACAGCTACACCCTGACCTCCGCACAGGGAGACTCTCCACATTTCTGCCGTAAATAGACACTGTTGTGCTTCTGAACTGATGAAGAGTTACAGCTCAGCACTGTTATACAACGCCTGTCCTGAGGGTGCACTGAAGCATAGTCTGAATGCTGAAACAGCCCGTGAAGTGTGGCTGTCTTCCAAGCCCCTGACTTGGAGGTAAGGGCAAAGCTGCTGCGGGGAGGAGGGCGGCTGCGTTTCTCCTGCGGAGCAGAGCACACCCCACCGGGTCACACAGAGACAAGTGACAAAACCAGCACTGATCACATCTCACCAAACAATAAGAAACAAACAAATAATAATAAAAAAACATTAAAAAAAAAAAGTCAAGCTTCAGTAGAGAAACAATTTGTTTAACTGAAGTTTCCTCAAAAATACCACCTGGAGATGCGATGCTACACAAACAACAGCAGAGGAAAGCTGGTAGGATTCAGCATCTGAAGTGGATGGAGCTCAACACTCCTCTAGCAAAAGAGCTGTCAGTTGCACCGTACATAAGGCATCTTACAACATCAGGTTTTTCCATCAGGTGGGTTTTAATCCCCCAAGCAGAAAAAGCCAAGCAGTGATTGTAAGAGTATGAATGTCACCCCTGCACAGACACTGCAAGAGGCAACTTAAAGGCAGCAATTATTTTGTGACAACACTCACATACGTATATTTTATCCATTTGTTCTTAAGGAAAATTACTCTCTGAAAATAACTACGAGTCAGGAAAGAGGGAAAGTAAATGTGTATGTGGCTAAAAGCGTTTTGCTTTGTTTTATAATGCATCCACCCAGTTCATCTCTGAGCTTTTTAAGGCCATCCACTTTTACAGTTCAGGAAATTGAAACCTCAAATTAAAGAAAAATCATTCTATGATTATCAAAGGATCACTTAAACCGCAGGAAAAGCGAGTCACCTGAGGCAGAATTTAGGAGCCAGGGAATTCGAAAAAGATGGGCTATCTACAGTAATTTTCTCTTTGTTTATGACTTTGAGGGAATGAGATGGGTGGTCTCCACTGAAATGCCACTGAACTATCTCAGCAAGGTTTTCAAACTAGCTGTTACCGTCATAGCCCTTAACTGGCCAGGCCGGGGTTTCTGACAACCAAGCCAAGCAGCCTAGCTCTAATAAGGCTGCAAAAGAGGCCAGTTACCCAAATCGGAAATAAACGCAGAAAAACAGCACGGAGCTGTGAGCTAGGCAGGGAGGGCATGGCTAAAGCTAAAGGAGCTGGGAAGAAAAGGTGTCCGGACTGGCACACGACCTGCAAGAGTCTGTTCCTGCCGCATCCATGGAGCCAGAGGCAGACGATGGAAGCAAAGGAAGCACCCCTGAGGAAGGGAGGCAGAAAGATTAATTAAACAGATTAATTCACCTCTAATAATGAGACAGGGCTGCAAAGGAGACCATCAGAAATGCATGGCTAGCCAGGGCTGGCCATCACCCACTTCAGGTAAAGCCCTTTCACCAGCTTGGGAAGTTGGGGGAAAATGAAGGGAAGAGGAACAGTAGTAGAAGAGAAAAGGAAGAGTATGGCAGGCCACAAGGCAAAGCTAAAGATAGGAGAATTAGTCTTTCACAAAGGTCTAGGTTCTTAATGCGGAGTTCAGCTAATGAATACGCATTAATACGTGAGAAATATGCAGCACGGGACAGCTCAAAAATTACATTATTTGCATTTCAAAAGGTTGGGCAGAAGGGGACTGTAGGCTGAGCCCTTTAAGTGAGCTCAAATGGCAACAGCAATGGCAAAAAAAAAAAAGCAACTCTCAGTTGCTTTTTTGCAACTCTCAGGGCTGATTGCTTTGGATTTTATTGTTACTAGTAACTGCAAATGTTTGGTGAGCACTGGGAATGTTAGCTTTAAACTAATCCCTAAGCACATGATTTATTAGGAAGAAACTGATCAAGTCTTTAAGGGTAGATGCTTTAACTCATAGCTACATTCTGCAAATACAAAATAGAAAGTGACGGAAACTTAAATCAAACAAAGCTGTTGGGGATTCCAAGATTGAACACCATTCAGTTAATTTATCAGGCCGTTACAACCACAACAGAAACACTCCCGCAAAATCTATGGGTGGGGCAGAAACAGATGCAAAATATGAATTAGTGCTTCCAATAAAGCGAGTACAATGTAAATACTTCACAAGACTGGGGAAGCAGAAGCCCAGAGTGCTGGAGGCAATCACAATGTATGCAGCAAACTGTCCGAGCTTTCCAGCGGGAACATCTGAAGCTTCGTGCTTTTTATTAAATAAACAAAGACACCCCATAAGCTTTAGCAATCAGGGCACTCCAGACAGCTCTGTAGCATCCTGGGGAGACAGGGACCCCACAACTCACTCCCAGTGCTAAGGTTTTACGTCCTACAAAGCCCTGGGCACAAATGCAGAGGATATCTTACCTGGAGAACTGCAGAAGAACAGGAAAGGAGATGCACAAGAGGAAGGCAGCAGTTACCGTGCCCACAACTCTCCCAAGCAAGAAGGGCTATGAATCTGTTCCCTAATTAACCCTGGGCAGAGCCGGCCAGGTTAGCTTTAACACATCACTAAACAGGCATGATGCAGCCTGGCTCACATTATGTAAAGTGGACAAGGGAACACTCACACAATCCCTTCCACTAGCAGAGAGGCAAGGTCTTAACTCCCAAGTGACAGACACGGTAGGAGTAAATATATTATGTTTGCCAGCACGATTAGTCTGGGAAATGGTGATGGGCTACAGTCAGTGTGGCCAGGAGCAGCCCTCCATCTCCTCTGGTCATACGATGTGCAAAAGGGGAAATTATTCCAAGTCACCTACTGCAAAAAGGGAAGTGAAAACTCTGGAACACGACCGAGAGGCACAACTGCGTAAGTTCCCATTGAAAGTGGCAGGGAAGAGCCTGTTCCAGCCGATATTCAAACAGAACAAGCATTTAGCAGCGGTTGTTTTAAAGAGGCTGCTCCCAAATAGCTGGAAGGAAATCTGGCATCAAAAAAGAGGTTGAAAGTTACAGAGGTGTAAAACAGCTCTGGTTTTGCAACAGGAACACATCCTGACAGCCACAGCTTTAAGAAGCAACTATTTCAACATCCTTTTTTTCTGCTATGCATTCTGTAAAGTGTACCCATTTTGAAGTGCACTGGCTGAAGCAAGGGAAGGCTAAAGCAAGAATCACAGATACAGCCCTCCATTTGCATTTAAAATAGGTAACGGATTAGCGATGGCATGCATGCAACTCCATGGGTGTTTTGTCACCATTAATCCTCCACCTGGCTCTTATTGTTTTCTTTCATTTACTATTTATGTCTACAATTTAATGACTCATTTCTCTTCCAAAACATTCTGTAGCTTCAGGAGCAGTAAAAGCCACAGAAGTCTGAGCTGGCCACAGAGTAGTTTAGGTCCAAACAAAATGACTGTGGGAAACTCAGTTTCCGCACTGGTACATCACCACCACCATCATCAAAAAGAACCGGTATTTTTCAACTCGCTGCATTGGTGTCAAGGGATTAGCCTCTGAACAACACAAAAAGATGTCAGCTAGTTACAAAATGGTATTTTCACTATAATACCATAGCACATAATCGGAGACAAAGATGATAATGAAGACTGTCCTTTAGATATTATAACGAGGACAAACAAATACAATTGATAGCAGCTAGACCCACTAATAACCTCTGTTATTAAGAGTAATACTGAAAAGGTATTAGGCTGCTTCCACAAAGGTCGGGGGATTCAGTCTGTACTCAATTTCAAGTCTGAGATTCCACTTTAGAGCTGAAAAGCTAAACACCCCATTTAGATACTGCTTCTCAATTACTACAGGCATAACGAGTAAGATACACAGAATACAATCAGAGATAATCACAATAGTAAGGAAGAAGAAAATCAACTGTACTAATACTTTATTTACATCATTACTGGAGCATCCAAATAAAGTACCATGAAGGGACTACATCCAGGCTAGCAGTACAGTACACACACAAACTAGCAAGCCGCAGTGTCAGAGGCTATCTCAGCAGATTTAATCAAAGAGATTTTTAAGCACAAGTCTAAAATTAAGCCAGAGCTACTGAGTTAATAAAAAAATATTCACACTACTGTAGCTCAACTCCCACCTATCATCTTCTAAACACAAGATCTGTGCATGATGCTCTCAGGCCTGCGATATCACAGGCTGTTCAGCATTGCTTATAGTGGAAGTACATAGACGATACACAGATGGGATCAAACACGTAAATAGCTCTGTCCATTAGAAAAATGAAAGAAAGCAGCAAGACATGCAAGCAGAGCTTCAGCATGTATAAATTTATATTTATACCAATATGCTATACACTTTACTGAGTTTTGGTTAAAAAATACTGAAGTCATGTATCTCTACACCATACTTTTTGGATATCACCACCTACAAAGAGAACACAGTTCAAGACAAAAACACTGATTTATAAGCTGTGTAGATGCCTACAGGTAGATGGCATGAAGACTTTCAGAAGCTTTGCTCTAGATTTTTAGGTTCCTAAGTCGCTTTGCAGATCTGGCCCTGTTGCTAGTATTGCTTTTATTATTGCCAATATCGGAAGTAATTGCACCTGTGGTGATGCAATGGAGATTATTATTTTTTAAACCTCAATCACAAGAGAAGTATTTCACAAAATACTTCTAATGTGAAAAAACATATTAGGCAATTTGGAGTGCGTGTACTTCTTGTCAGTAAGAAACAGCGTAAGTCAGATAACGACATGGAAACAAACAGAGGAAGCTGCTGCCTTTAAACCGTTGGGACTTTAGGGCTGTAGCATCCATATGCACTTTTCCATAGGGGATGACTCCAGCCAGTGCCACAAATTCCTCTGTAGGAAAGTCCTCATGCAGACAGTGACCACAGAGCTCATATTCACTGCTGGTGAGAACTACTGAAGTGAGCAAAGCCATCACTTGATGAAAGTGTAACCAGAACGTTCAGATGGCCTTCCAGCTGTCCAGGATCTCAGCACGGTGTACGTGATACCATGGAACAGCCCCAAGCCCAGGCGGAGTCCACTATGTAACCTGGTCTAGTGGAAGGTGTCCCTGCCCATGGCAGAGGCGTTGGAACTAGATGATCATTGAGGTCCCTCCCAACTCTAACCATTCTATGATTCTATGTTCACTCACAGCACTTTTGCTGTGCTGCGGTATCACAGCTAGACAATGCAAAACAGCCTCTTGGAACATCTGAGTAGCTTTGTCCTGTGCAGTCGTAGTTTAAACATTAACATTTAAGGTAAGGAAGAATTGTCTCTGTCACTCAGAGAAGAGCAAGAGTAAAATTTCATAAGGAGAATTGCTAGAAACAGATCAAAATTCTGCCACTGAAGGGAAGACAGAAAGCAAACAGAAGTGAGTTGTACCTCTTTGGCATAGCTGGGAAGATGCTGCCTGGAAAACAAGGTCTAGGCAGTAACAAATTTGCTTTAATTCCCCCCAGGCATCCTCCAGGCAATGGAGACGAACAGCTAGGGATGAAGTAGACCAACGCTCTCCAGCATAGGTGTGATGTACAGACTGACTACTCTGAATCCCATTTGCACATCCTTAAAGACCAAAGGATTGGTCTATAGTCTTTTTGTGCATTTGAAATCTTCTTATATACTAAGCTAAAAAGCTCACTCTCCACAGAGAAGAGATCCTGCACAGTGAACAGCAGCTCCTGTGGAAGCCAAATCCTGAAGTGAGGACAGCCACTGCATAGCCATAATTACACCTATGGAGTAGCAAGACCTTAGATGCGGTAGAACTTCAGCCAGAGATGCTTAATTGCCTCTAGACTATAGCGACAAACTACTACAAGCCCAGAAATGCCAATTTCAGGTACTCAGATGGAAATTACAGCAGGCCAAAGTAGTCCAGCAGTTGCCAATCTAGTTAGAGACTTGCCAGTTTTGAGTTTGTTTTGTAAACCAGTAAGATCTAGCCTTTCGGGTTTCTGATTTTGTTTGCTTCTTCCACTCTCCTCCAAATTGCTGAAGCAGTTACAGAGTCAAAGAGATAAGGGAGCACAATGTCAGAAGAAGAATTCCCCAGAAAACCCGATAGTTCTATTTGCCCAAAGGCCAGAAGGATTAAATGAGAGAGAAGCCTAGCCACAGATCTTCAAGCGGGTCCAAAAGGCCAGAAGGATTAAATGAGAGAGAAGCCTAGCCACAGATCTTCAAGCGGGTCCACAGTAGCCTAGTTTATCACAGAATGGTAAAGTTGGAAGGGACCTTAAAGATCACCTCATTCCACCCCCCTGCCCTGGGCAGGGACACCTCCCCCCAGCCCAGGTTGCTCCAAGCCCCGTCCAACCTGGCCTTGAACACCTCCAGGGATGGGGCAGCCACAGCTTCTCGGGGCAACCTGTGCCAGGGGCTCACCACCCTCACAGGAGAGAATTTCTTCCTGATATCTCATCTCAATCTCCCCTCTTTCAGTGTAAAACCATTCCCCCTTGTCCTGTGGCTCCCCTCCCTGATCAAGAGTCCCTCCCCAGCTTTCCCGGAGCCCCTTTAGGCACTGGAAGGGGCTCTAAGGTCTCCCCGGAGCCTTCTCTTCTCCAGGCTGAGCACCCCCAACTCTCTCAGCCTGTCCTCCCAGCAGAGGGGCTCCAGCCCTCTTCTTATAGGAAGGGTCATTTTACTTGCCTGCAGATGATGGTAGATATCCAAAAGAGAACAGTAATCCACATACCAAAGATACTGAGGAGCCAAAGCTGAGCAATCCTTCCCATAAGGTCTTTGGAGAGACGTGCCATTCATTCATCATGGACAGGAGGAACAGCTGGGCCCATTAAAAACACTTGGATTCTGAGCTGTCTTGAAGCCACAAGGAGCTCTTGCAACCTGTGGCTGGATGGACATGGAGGTACAGGTAAGAAGAGCGAAAGATGCTGGGCCAAAGTCTCTAGCAGGATTTGAAGCCAAACTCTGGCCCATACCAGATGCATTGGTAAGATCAGCATGGAAACCTGAGGCCACCAGAAGGAAAACGAAGGCTCCTAAAAATAAAGGACCTGTCATACAAGATGAAGCGTCTACAGATGCAAGATGGCCCCATCTCAAGCAAGCGAGCCCAGAGCCCTGGCACCAAAGCAGGAAAAAGCAGCGTGACTGGGAGAGCTGACAGAGAGTTGCAGAACTAGCAGGATTACGCTTCCGTCTGACCTAAATACCGAGGGTGCAACAGCCGGTACCAGTGGAAATGCTAGCAGAGGCAACCGGGATTCTTGGAGAACAATCAGCTCCTTGACAGATGGGATGGAACACACAGCGCTGGGTACATCTCTTTCAAAGTCCAGAGCAGATTACCAAAAAGGTGTTTTCTGAGTCAGGAAGCTTTTCTGAAAAGTTCACTTCTGACAGGCAAACACAACCTGGGCATGAGGAGGCCTCTTCTGGGTTTTTTTGTTGGTTTGTTTGTTTTATAAACCTCCAGCTTCATTCAAATGAGAATGAATTCCACAGAGCTGATACCAAACCTTGAATAAACGTCAAGGGAAACTGCCAAGATGGCAAAGATGAATACATGAAGGGAACTGCATTCTTGAGACACCCCAGGGGTAAGTCTCCTCTTCAGGATGGCTGATAACCCACAACTCCACAGCAATCCAGAGAGCAAGGAGGTACTTCATCTTCCCAAGGCCATCCAAGAAGAACAGAGCACCACACAATACACATCAGCAGGGAACAGCAACTAAAACAAAGAGGTAGTGGTAGGGCAAGACGTGGATGATCTTGATTGCTTACAGTGCACAAGTATCCGTGTTGGTCCACTTTCTGAAGATGAGAAGTCACTCAAAGAATATACTCTTTTTATGTACAATACAAACTTACACAGGCTTGGAAAAAACGACACTGCATGTTACCTAAGTTACGTGTTATGCGTACAACCACACAGTTCTACATTGACTGAAACACACCCTTTCACTGTAAAACAGGGCTTACAGCCATCTTAATTAAGCACAGTTCAGAAGGATATATTATCTGACCCAATTTTGAATAATTAATGCCTGTTGACTTGTTCTTCAACACTCACTACACAACCCATATTAAACATTAAAAAAAGCATTGCTATAATTTGTTTCTAATGCATTTTCTTAAGGTAACAAGTACATGAGATATGCACGGGGCTCCTCCTTCCCCCGCAGCCAGGCGTTAGGGAACCCATGTGGGTGAAAGTTGTTGTGAATGAAAGCCACAGGAAATCAGACTCCACTGCCACTTTTACTGAACCGCTGCTATTTTTGACAGTCCTATATGGCTAGAAAGCGTACATGCTACTTCCTTCATAAACCTCATACATACGTTTCATGAATTTAGAGCACTAAATGCTACTCATTACTAAAAATAAGCAGCAGATATGAAGCCTCAGCCCTCCAAATTCTGAAGACTCTCCATATTTACTCAAACTATACAAAGGAGCTGTGGGAAAAGAGGAAGTAAAGACTGGACACACACGCTGGTTTGTCACAACAGAGTCAGACATCACCAGAGGAATGCTTAGCAACTACACTTCTGTTTCCATACTTAAAGAAAAATGAAGCGACCCACACAAGTGGAGAGCTAATTCTCAGCACCACACGTTCCACAGACTGACATCACAGCTGCATTTTTAAAGGTTTAATTCTAACAGCAATGTAAGAACCTCTTGGAAGCCTTTATTAATCATAAAGGAACGAGAAGGGTGCAACTCTAACTTATTAAAAATGCAAACTGTGGCCCTCCTGGATTTTTCCAAAACACCTACTAAAATTGCAACCAACATTATCTATTGCTAGGTTTTATATTTAAATGAAGTAAGGTGCAAGGGGAAAGGAACTGTTGCCTGCACAGTTCTAAGTTTTAGATCAGAAGCTTTTACACTATAAACTTCATTAAGACTTCAAAGTTGTCAAAGGCAGTGTTGGAATCAGCACTGCCAGGAATATGTAATGTTACTATTCCTAAAAACTGGTGTTCTGAAGTGAAGTTTTCTGGAATTATCAACAACTTTGTCACCAGCAGGAGAAAACTACCTCCAGCACCAAAGCTCCCCAGAAGGCGTGGGGGATGTGCACTCGATGAAACCATGAAAGCAATGACTGAGGTTAGCTGGCTTTAAGCACACAGATCTACACAACGATGTTCTGCAAGAAGCATAATGAAAACAGTTTTCAAAGTGGATATTGCTTAATCTCGTCAGCCTGACAGTACAAAAGCACTGCCCAAGAACGAGTATCTTGTAACTGGAATAAAGCAGAGGATGAGGATTATCAGAACTAATGTAAGATTTAAACTCACGCACATACCTATAGGAACCATGTTTGACACAGTCAGAGACAAGCATGGATAAGAAGCCAGTGCTTCCCATGGTACAGAACCAGAAATAGAGATCTAGCCAGGGAGATCAAACATCAAATCCCAGTTATTTCAGACTCCCCACCAACAGATGTGCCCAGCACACAAAGTCTCCAATATATCAGGGCCCATGATACCACCGTACTGGCAATAAACCAAAGTATCTAGGACCTCAGGGAAGCCCTTTAAGGAACAACACCTACAAAACAAAAAAGAAAGGTGAAAAACTGAATTGTCCCCCGTGATTCAGCTAACAGTTTTCATAAATACCAGCATCATAACGCTGCCCCTGTAAAAAATAAAAAAGGAATTGTTTCATCTTATACTTGATTCCTCAGTGAGGTCATAATTCTGTATTTTTATATCAGTTGTCTGTTACAGTGCAACATCGTGGTGACTTTCCTTAAACTCACTTATGCACACAGAAAGTCACTGTCCAAGCCAGCAGGACAGTGGCAAAAATCCAGAGCCCCACCACAAACAAATAACTTGGGAGACAAAATCTCCAAGACAATTTTAGCTAGCAGCAAATGCATTTTTAGGAGCAAATGTTTCTGTTACAGATTAAACATGGTCAACTTCCAAGCAGTATTTAATTAGTCAAGCCAGAACATTTTACAGCTGTTGCTTTTAAACTCCCCCAACACCGATTCTTCTCTCACATCCTACTCTTGACCTGCATCTTCTCCCTTCTTCTAGGCAGGTAAATGTGCGTTTTGTTATTGATTAAGCAGTGTCCATCAACAACACTTTCCTAAATGAGCACATCAATGCTCCCCAAAAGAGTGACTGAATCTTTGAAATCCAACTCCTAAAAATACTGTCCTTTACTCAACTGATCACGTTTTATGAACATAAAAGTTCCACTGTTTTACTATGAAAATGAAATCAATAAACAAGCACACCCTAGATGTACTTAAAGGAGTACAAAACCAATGCAGATGCAATTTTAAGTCATTATGGTACAGATACATATTTCTGTCTACCAAATAACAGTGACATAAAAAAAGCTACATAAAAATTAATATCTTGTCAAAAATGTGCATCTGCTTCAATCAGGCAGGAAACGATCGGAAGAACCAAGACCATCTGAGCTGACAGCAGCAGTCCACTACCTGTTCAATGTCCCGCCCAGCCTTCATGAGTGGAAAAAAGACTTGGAGGAGGGGATACAAAGAAAACCGAACATGCACTAGGCGATGCAGGATGTGTTGTGAGTGTGGACAGTCTAACACTTCTTATTGTGCTAGTCTGTCACATTACCTAAGAAAAAATTAACATTTCCTGACACGGTTGAAATAACACTCTAAACAAGACCACTGTTACTGATCATTTTTATGCTCTTAAACAGCTGGTTTTGCCATAGCCAACATAATTATAGCACATAACCGTGATATATGGAACTTTGCTCCCCAAAGTTATTAGTATTATGCAACATGCATTAAGCAGCTTGTGAAATACAAAAATAAAGCATTGAAACTTACAGTATTTAACAAAATTCTTCTGAAAATCTTTCCTAGAATTGACAAAGGCTCTTCCTCTTTCAGTTCCAACTACAAACACATCTGTTTCATATACGGCAATACAGGCAACTTCTGCCTTGGACTTGGCAAGTTCTTTACACTATAAAAAGAAAAACAAAAAGCTTTTATTACCATAGTTAAGAGTACAGTTAATAGAAATGTATGTGGTATCATGTAAAACAGTTATTACTTCTGCTGCCAGCATCCACCCTTCAGCGGTACTGCAAGTAACATAACATCAGCCATTAAAAAGGATAATTTATACATCTGGAGTGCTTTTCATCAAGAATCTTAAAAGCATTGTAGATCCATTAGTGAAATTAAAGCCTCGTCTAGACCCAGAGATTGCACTGGTTTTAATTAAAATGATTTAT
This sequence comes from Ibidorhyncha struthersii, assembly GCA_013398815.1. Taxonomy (NCBI): domain Eukaryota; kingdom Metazoa; phylum Chordata; class Aves; order Charadriiformes; family Charadriidae; genus Ibidorhyncha; species Ibidorhyncha struthersii. The sequence continues at coordinate 875,926 of VZSZ01008497.1, forward strand.
GACATCAATCCATGTGAAATTACCCCGTCCTGTTAGATAATCACACTGACTGTCTTACTCCAACCCCAACTTTCAACAGAGCGTACGGGAGTTTTGTTCGTTCAGAGCACACTTATCCCACACGGTGTGTTCTGTTCGGCTAGGTGTGGTGGCAAGCAGATGGCTGCCTGCCGTCTGCCTTGTCCTGCCCGCTGTGCTCAGGCTCAGCCGAATTCCTCCAGAGCGGAAGGATTGCACCTTCCCTCTGAACTCCTACGTGTGTTCTCCCGGGAGAAATTCCTGGCAAAGAAGTAAGGCAGGAAGCCTGCGGCGCAAGGAGAGAGCAGAGATCCCAAGAAAATTAGGAAGACCATCAAGAAGTGGTCACAAAAAGTCAACTTCTCCTAGGAACTCAGGTCAGAGTTTGCTGTAACCTATACAGACACTAACAACTGCAGCATGAGAGGAAAAAAGTGACACAAAGGCTTTCGGGACCAAATATACCCATTGGGGAAAAAAGGTGTGCAATCAATTACCTTATAACCATCCCATTCAAGTTTCATTGCCAAAGAGAAAATTTGTTATTGCTTATCATTTAAGAAAACAATTTTAAAGAACAAAATCTTTGATGGTGCCTCAGCTGTGAGGGAATGGGACAGGCATTTCCACTCACAGCCCTGGCCAATCTTAAACCCCACCACACAATGATTAAATAATTTCTACAAAACAGGTGACACTCCAACTTAAAAAAAAAAAACCAACATATTTTCTGAACAAGTTTTGTTGAATTGGTACAGCAGCTGAGGACAAGGTGCTAGCCTCAAGACCATTTATTCACTCTATATTACAGATGACAAAGACCGGAACATATTCTTGCCTTTCAACCATGCTCTACCTGAGCAATCAAGAAATATTTCCCATTTGTTTAATTTGAAAAAATAATTTTTCAAGCAACCACAGCCCAAGAAGAAACAAGATGACTGTTGAGAAGACAGTTAGCATGTTTTTCCACAAGCAAAGAGAGAGTTATAGAACGCAATAAGGTATAGATATAACATCACATCTTTCCTGCTCCCCAGCGGGAGGGAATATATTGGTGTAATCCGGCACATGCCAAGACAGAGTTATGACACAGCTGCTTAACTTCTCTACTAACCATTGACTCAAGTGCTGACATGAGGAATGTAACCACCATTCTGCTTTCAGAGGAGTCCTCATCATGGATGGATGTTGCTGGTGCAGTAGTTTGGGCCATTTTCCTCCTAGAAAGGGAAATAAAAAGCCCTGTTCAGATACACGCAACAGTGCAAGAAAATTAAAGCCTGTCTTACGCAAGCAAAGAAAAAGAAAATATTCAAAACCCCACAAGACACCCCACCATACACACACAAGCAAGCAAATATACAGGTTAATTAACAGGAGGAAGCGCTCGTTCTTCTATTCTTTCATGCTTCCCGCTGTTTCATCCAAAGCTGCAGCTAAACATCCAAAAGTTAAAATGTTGGGCCATGACTAGACTGCAAACCCTTTGTGCCTAGAGAGATGCATATTAACTGATTAGCTGAATTTACATTGATTTTTCTTTCTAAGCATATTTGCAACTCCAGCAGTCTAGGTAAACACAGCAAAAACCCCTGGCATTAATGTACAGAAAAGAAATGGCAAATCATAGTTATGGCACAAGTATTACAACAATCCTTCCTGTAATTACCATGGGCTAGCTCAAAACAAACCACCACCACCCTGCCCCAAAATCATGGCCTCAGAGTATCAGTAACAGTAAGCAGAACATCACATTTTTATTCGCGTGTTCTTCAGTTGTAGGATTAACTCCAAAGCTAAGTAGTCCCAATTAAGGCGCTAAAATTAAAAACAGAATTTCAGCAGTGACACACACACAAAAAAAAAAAAGAGATTTAAACCTATTTTCTGTATGTCATTCAGCAGAATTTCAACTTATTTAACACATAAATAATAATCAGGACTTGTTTATGCTTCTGCTGGCAGAACTGTCTATATAAGAATGAATAAATTGAGAACGAAGTTTCAGCAGCTGCTAAGAGCACATTTTTCTATTGGAGTGTTGCAACTTGCTATGTTTACACCTATCTAAAGCAATAACCTGACATGCCTCGGGGAGGAGAGAACTGGTAGAGATTTCACTGTTACAACTCCATGGGCAAGTCTTGAGAAAAATCACCTCAAAAGTCAAGTTAGCTCAGATAAAAGAGACATTTCACAACAGCTCGATGAGACATCGTGCTGCTCCTGCAGAACCTGGACACAAGTGGCTCAAGCTTCCAAAGGTGACGTGTATCCTATTAGATGTGCAAACAAGTCAGGGCAGTACAAATAACCACTGCATGTGATAATACATGCTTACATTTGAAAAAAATGGCACTGCGTTGTTCTTTTGACGGGACTTTGAGCACTTCAGCCTGCAAACTGGAGGGGAGGGGTGGGGAAAGCCAGCCACCCCAACACACACCCGGCAGCCTTCTGGCTCTCCAGCCCCAGGCCAGCAAGCTTTAAATAGCTTTAAAACTGTGTTATGGATAAACCGGCAGTGGCATAGTCAGCAGCTGTTTGAGGATGCAGGTCATGAGAGGTTTGAACTGTGTCTATTGCTTCAGTGACCTAAGAGAGGGTCTGCTGGGGATGGAGAGGCAGAAGCTCTGATTATCCTCCAGAGGAAGAGCGGCATCTTACTTACTGCTTGTGGAATATCAGAGGGAAAAGGGAGATTATGATGTGGCGTAAATAAATCAATCTTCATTGAGCCATGATTTTTCATACCTAATACAGTTCTCAAGCTCATCATGGGAACTCCTTTAGGGTTGGGATGCCGACAGTGATTTTAAACATGACAGCTTTTAGACTTTTTAAAAACGATATTGTAACAATCCAATATTAAAGATGAAATAGAACATAACTACACATTTCCCCTTTCTCCCATGTCTCTGCTAGCGGTGGCACAGATAGACACAACTACCCTACTCTAGGTGAAAAAATTCACACTGTGTAAAAACAACTTCTTTTCTATTTTGCAGAGGTACCTTGTCCAGAAAACAGACCAAGGAAATTCTAGTGATCATTTGAAGGCTGTGGATGCAGATGCACATCAGAGACATGCCAGGTCAGGCTGTCTCCCCCATGCAGAATTGCTGCCATCCTTGGAAGGCAGTTTCTGATCCACAGGCACACAGTGAATCAAGTCAGGGAGCTTGTCCAGTGAAGGGCAAGGAGAAGTGCTCCACTGGAGTGGGTCTGTTGTGGTTTAACCCCAGCCAGCAGCAAGGGCCACGCAGCCATCCACTCACTCACTGCCCCCCCACCTGCCGGTAAGGTAGGGAGAAGAGGGAGGAGTGGAAAGGAAAGGAAAGAAACTCGTGGGTTGAAATAATTACAGTTTCATAGAACCGTAATGGAAGATATAATAATAATAATGGTAAAAGAATATACAAAATACAATGATGCAACACAAGTCGTTCTCACCACCTGATGACCGGTTGCCCAGCCCACCCTGAGCAGCAATCATGGATCTCTGGCACTCCAGCCAACACCAGTTGTATTCCATACAATAGATGCCATGCTGGGTATATTCCTTTGGCCAGCCTGTCCTGTCCACACTGCCCCGCAGCTCCTGTGGGGAGCTGAAGAAGTCCCTGACTTCATATAAACATTACTTAGCAACAACTGAAGCAATATGTATTATCAACATTCCTCTCATACTAAATCCAAAACACAGCAGCTACTAGGAAGAAAATTAACTCTGTCTCAGCTGAAACCAGGACAGGGTCCCGGTTTGGTTTACTGCACAGCCCCACAAACAGCCGTCCTGGCCCAACAGAGAGGACAGCACATCCTAAGTTACCTTGCTGCTGCATGTGAGGCCACAGCCTCAGTATATCAGAATCGCATTTGGATCAGGAGTTGGGTTAGATTATTGCTGGACTACTCTTCTAATAAGATTTGGAACAGTCTTTCCAATTGTAACATCATAGTGCCCTGTGGTTTTAGGACACCCATTCTTTAACCAGCATGGTGCCAGATTGGTGTTTAATATAGATTCAAGAGACATCCTGCTGCATCACGGCAGTGCAAGAGTATTTTTTCTTACCCACTTGACAGCAAGTCACATGTGAAAGATGCCCGGCCCGCCGTTTCTCCCTTTCAAACACCAATTTTCTCCACTATCCTTATCTATACCACTGGGACAGCGTTTATTATTAGAAAGAGTAGGCTATGGTTCAGTAGGTCTAATGAACCTGGCCGCCTTTCCAAGATCCAGCCCTTAGAAAGTGTCTGACAACACCATTGCCCAACATAAATCCCCAGTGCAAAGCCCTGAAAAAGTGTAACACCCTACTCATTACCAACGCACTACACAAAAAGGCCAATTTAAAAATCATCCTTTGAACAACTGCAAGCTAGCTGCCAGCGTACCACTTATGATATATCTATTAATCTTAATCATATATTGCTAAAAAGAACTTCCAGATCAGTTAATATTAGTTATAATTACCTATAAATCCTTCAGTTTAACTGTGCCAAGATGAGCCTTTGCCCAAGTAAAGGCTTGTAACAATAAACAAAGCCTTGCAAAAATGCACTGGTAGGGTACCGAGGATGTAGAATTTAGCCGTTCCTGCCCATGGTTTACCCTGGCCGAGAACTAAGCCCCACACAGCCGCTCACTCACTCCCCCCAGTGGGACAGGGGCAAAAATGAGAAGGGCAAAAGAGAGAGAACTCGTGGGTTGAGATAAAGTTTAATAGGCAGAGCAAAATCCATGCACAGGCAAAGCCAAACAAGGAATTCCTTCCCTGCATCCCATGGGCGGGGGGGTGTTCAGCCATCCCCAGGACAGCCAGGCTCCATCGCACCTAACGGTGACTGGGGAAGACAAACACCATCACTCTGAACGTGTCGTCCCCCCCTTCCTTCTTCTTCCCCAGCTTTATATACTGACCACAGCGTCATATGGTATGGGATATCCCTGCGGTCCGTCGCAGTCAGCTCTCCCAGTTCTGTCCCCTCCCAGCTCCTTGTGCCCCCCAGCCCGTCGCTGGTGGGGTGGGGTGAGGAGCGGAAGAGGTCTTGGCTCTGTGTAAGCGCTGCTCAGCGGTAACGAAATCACCTCTGTATTATCAACACTGTTTTCAGCAAAAAACCCAAAACACAGCCCCATACCAGCTACTATGAAGAAAGTTCACTCTGTCCCAGCCAAAACCAGCACACTGCCTGAGGAGAAGTTCGCCGCCATAGAGAGCTAAAAAGCCTCTTGAGTTTTCCTTTTACAAGGAGAAAAACAAAGACCAAACCCAGTAGCTTCTCAGGAAGCCAAATCAAACTGACATGTATCTCACTCCACATGTTTCTTGCTGGCTTCTACTTTTAAGAACCAAAAAAATAGAAATACTCAAGGCACGAGAGAACAAAACCACAAGACACAGTTAGTTGCCATCTTCCCCGTACTCATGCAGGGGCACACATGCCAATCTTGATAAACCCACCAGTTAATGGATACTCTCTCTACCAGTTGCTTGTCAGACACATAAAAAGCAACAGCCAAAAAATTATTAAGCTTTATAAAGAAAAACTGTTATTTAAGCATATAAAGAATACACACAGAAAATTGGGGGGGGGGGCAAATGATGGAATATGTGTCTTTTCGAGAAGAGTCTTTTACCCTTCACTAGATGTAACTCAAGCGGGTATTCCCAAAATGATACACCTATCCATTGCCTCCTACTCTCCAGAAAAGTAGCTGTGGATGCCAAAATGCCAAAGCATACTTCTCCCCACAAGCCCCTTGCTCAGCATCACAAACTGCCATGGTTAACCCCAGCTGGCAGTGAGGACCACACAGCCGCTCGCTCACTCCCCCCTTCTCCTAGAAGGAGAAAAAGGAAAAAAAAAAGAAACCTCGTGAGTTGAGATAAAGATAGTTTAATAGAACAATAACGGGAGAGAGAATAATAATAGTAAAAGAATATACAAAATAAAATAATACAACACTAGTTGCTCTTACCACCCTATGACCGCTTGCCCAGCCCGTCCCAAGGAGCCATCGCGGATCCCTGCCCCCTGGCCAGCCCCCAGTTATACACTGAGCATGGTGTCTGTGGTGTGGAATATTCCTTTGGCCAGCTTGTCCTGTCCACACTCCCCCTCAGCTCCTACAGGGAGCTGAAAACATCCTTGACTTAACATAAACATCACTTAGCAACAATTAAAACAATATGTGTTATCCACATTCTTCTCATACTAAACCCAGAACACAGCAGCTGCTAGGAAGAAAATTAACTCGGTCCCAGCTGAAACCAGGACAAACACCAAAACAAGTCCTGCCAGATTGATGGAAAAGGATGAAAAAAACTCCTGAGAACCCCAAAACACAGCTGGATGCAAGTTTGTGTGAGCTCATCCTTACACACCACTGAAGATTGGCTGCTCCCTGGGGGGAAAAAAGGCCACCTCCTGCGAGATCCCCATGGGCCACTTTTTATATTAGGGGCGGGGGGGGGGGGTGTTTTCAGAAANNGTTATTCTAGTAGAGTACAGAAGTACACATTTCATTACAAAGCTGGAACAAGAAGAAACATAACAAATTATACTATTAAAAAAAAATAAATAAGGTAACTGGAAGCCAGAGTGGTTCTTGGCTCTTGCAGCTTTCACCTATTGCCTTCTTTGCCTTCTGGGCCAAGACTCAAATTTCAGCATATTTAACTCTGCCCAAATATTGGCCTTCTGACAAAGGACAGAAGTTGGTTCTTTCCAAACCATACTGATGAACACTCACAAGCTGTTAAGTGCAAATGAATCTTTTAAAACAGATCTTGGCTAAAAATCTGTGTTATCTTTCCTACAGTTTGGTTCAGTGATCCCGTGTTTCACAGGAAGTTAAGTCTGATGGTTCTTAGCTAACCTAGCACGGAAACTCTGTTGGGATGCAAACCTACCACCACCATTTTTTCTGATTTTCTGTAACACATCCACCCTAGCCACAGTGCACACAGGGTTAGGAGAGTCTCACCTTCACCCTCCAGCATCTCTTCATAGCTGACCTACGCAATCCCGTTAGGATGATCCATTTTCCTTGTTACGACATGTCATTGATCATCCCAAAATTATACAAATACTCTATAAGCAACAATTTTCAGCTCCTTCCAACCAGTAAACTGCTCACGCATAGCGGAAACACAAGCTTAACAGCAAGGGTGCTCAGACTGTGTGACACCCCTGCCTCCAGATAAACTCAACTATTTTTTGAAAGGAAATATTTTCACCAGGCATAGCCCAAGAGAAATAGAAGCAAAGGATCTGGGAGTTCCTGCATAAAAACATGGATAGTTCTTCACCATCTGCATCTGGTGCATGTAGATCATGAATCCATTTGGATGAGCAACATCCCTGTTACCACTGCAGAGGACCAGCCTGTTATGGAACACAAACACTGCTGGACCACAGCAAAAGCAGCTCCAGATGTTGAGAGCCAGCTCAACCCGAAGCAAAGAGGCAGAGGCAGGTCTGGCAGAGTTTAACTCTGCCTATAGCCTACACCAAAAAACAAGAGTGTGAAGCTTCCCAACATCAGGAACAGGAAGGAGAGACAATATGGAGATACCAGAAGGCATTTAGTCAACTCAAACCCATCTGGGTTTATTGCTTCTGCCTTACTGTCAGCTCTTCCAGACAGAAGTTGGCTCCCTTGGAGGTACAAACCCGGACTCATCGGCTGGAGAGCAGTGTCATCTACATATGCATGGTCAGCTCTTAGCTAAGACTGCACCCAGGCTATTAACCCCCCCAAAAAGGAATAAAAATAACTCTGAACAACAGCAGAGTAGCCCTGAAGAAGCCTTAATGCACCGGGGAGGCGGGATTTAACCCCAAGCAGCAACCAGGACCACGCAGTCGTCCACTCATTCCCCCCCTCCCAGGGGAGTGGGGAGGAGAATCAGAAAAAAGGAAAACTCATGGGTTGAAATAATGACATTTTAATAGAACACTAACGGACAAGAAGATAATAATAACAATAATGATAAAAAAAAAACTATGCAATGCCATGATCAGCTGCCCAGCCCGTCCCGAGTAGCAATTGCAGATCCCTGTCCCCCGGCCAACCCCCAGTTATATACCCAGCATGGCATCTATGGTATGGAATATTCCTTTGGCCAGCCTGTCCTGTCCACACTGCCCCTTAGCTCCTATGGGGAGCTGAAAAAGTCCTTGATTAATGTAAACATCATTTAGCAACATCTAAAACAATATTTTATCCACGTTATTCTCATATGGAAGCAGCTACTAGGAAGAAAGTTAACTCTAACCCAGCTGAAACCAGGACACCCTTCCACACTACTCCATGAAGTATTTTTGTTGCTTTTTTTTCCAGCCTCTTCTCTTCAGCAGCACAGCGGCTGATTCAGGAAAAGCACCCATCACGACTAAAGTCAACGTCCTTTGCTTGCTAAAAATTAAGTGTGATTATCTCCGTAATCTTAAGCCATATCACTTCCTAGCCCAAGACAGCGGGAATACAGATGCGGTACTCACTGGTTTCACCCAAGGCACGGGTTCCCTGGCGAGCAGCTCTTGCCATTCACCCCCGACACCAGTACAAGTGCCGCAACAGCAACCCATGAAACACGGCAGCCGCGATGTCAGCTGTCGCCATTTCAATCTGACTCCCACCACAGGGATTTAACTCGCAGCAGCGGAATCAACGAGACGCAGCACTGAGTGTTTTACTTACGGGCTTACCCCAACAAAACACACCAGCAAATGCTACTTACGGCACCACATCCCACTCTAATTAATGAAACGATTCACGGAACCACGCCACTCCGAAATACGATCTCGCTGTAAACCAACACACTGCCCCAAATCCCTACTGGAGTGCTCACTGATTTAAGCTCTCCTGTTTTTTCTCCGAGGGCAGCCAAGCAGAAGGTCAGCAACCAAAGGCGGTTGGGAAAGAGAACAAGGGCCCCAAACAAACCAAGCTCCAAGGGAAAACACCTGGTGCACACCCGATAGCACCCAGATGGCACAAAGTCACACGAAACCAGCAGCATTCTGCTGGGGTGGCGGGCATGGTTCCTTACTGTCTGGGTCTCAGCTGGGAGAGAGTTAATTTTCTTCCTAGTACTTCTTGTGTTTTGGATTCCCTATAAGAAGAATGTGGATAACACATCATGTTTTAGTTGTTGCTAAGTGATGTTTACATTAGTCAAGGAGTTTTTCAGCTCCCCATAGGAGCTGAGGGGGAGCACAGACAGGACAGGCTGGCCAAAGGAATATTCCATACCACAGATGCCAGGCTGGGTATATAACTGGGGGTTGGCCGGGAGGCAGGAATCCGTGATCGCTGCTCGGGATGGGCTGGGCAACGGATCATCAGGTGGTAAGCAACTGTATTGCACCACTTATTTTGTAAATTCTTTTACCACTATTATTATTATTTTTCATTACTGTTCTATTAAACTGTCTTTATCTCAACCCACAAGTTTTTTTCCTCTTTTTTCTCCCTCTCCCCCCTTGGGGGGGTGTGTGTGTGTGAGTGAACAGCTGCATGGTCAACAACAATTACATAGCTGTGAGACCCCCTAAAACCAGTAATAACTAATTCCCATTTTTTCTAGGTACTTTTATGATACTCAGCACCATATGATGGCTTTTTAGTCAGCCTAGATGGCAACTACCTCTGCTACTCTTAAGAACCACTAAAAAAGTAAAACATGATTCCAGCAACTGTCACTTTAAAACACCTCTGATTTCTCTCGTTCATAAGTCTGCATAATGTTTTCAAAGAGATCTTTAAATTTGTTTTTCACTATTTCTAAAGATTCCAACATAGTCCAACATATAATCACAACTTTTTAGATAAAATAAAAATGCAGCATCTTACTGTATACCTCACGAGGCAACTATATAAAAGTGAATGTATTACCCAATTTGGAGTAGTTATGAAACCATTAATGTAAAAGGCCATTTCTGTATTAAATCCAGACAAACTCAGGGAACAATTCACTTATTTTTTTTTAGTTCTTAAGTACGCAGTGTCCTACTGCAGCACCTATGCATTCATGAATTACAGTGAAACCATGTAAACAAAATGAAATATTAATCCCAGCAGTCCTGACCATCTGATAATTTCTGTCTTTACCAGTGTAATTGTATTTACTTAGTCAACATGATCATCATGTTGAATAACAAATACTTTAGTTCTGTGTGTCCATCAACACTTACACATAATATTTGAGAAGTGAATTAGTCTAAACTCTATTGGTATTTATTTAATTATAACACAATTGGTGCTGGCACATTTTCCCGAGTGAGCAATTGTCCTCGCTAGTGCGAGCTGGTCCTTTGGATTTCCATGTCATACTGCAATGGTCACAGGAAACAAAAGGCTCAAATTGACTTCAGGGCAAACAAAACCCCTTTAATTCCTCTCGGGTTCCCACAAAGAGCCAAACCAACACCAACCACCTATTTGTGTTAACCCCTTGAAAAAACCCACCATCCAGTCAGTATACAGCCGGTATCTGAAGCACACACCTTTGCACAGTAGCTTCACACAGTGAACTGCCCTGTGCCTGCGCCCGTGCGCTGCCGCCCACCACTGCAGGCACCCTGGGAAATCCGCAAAAATAATCACCCCCTCGCTCTTCAGCAGTAATCAGTTCCCTCTAGTTGGTCACTTAATTCCCTCTGCATCTCCCTCCCTTATTCCTATTATTGTATTTAACCAAATGAACCAGAACACCAATTTCCATGGAATCAATTACACGTGTTCCTCCTTGAATTAAAGCATTTACGTCACTCTGCTGTGGTTTAACCCCAGCCAGCAGTGAGGACCATGCAGCCACTCACCTACCCCCCAGCCCCACAGGTTAAGGGAGAAGAGGGAAAGAAGGAGGGGAAAGGAAAAAAACTCTTGAAATAAAGACAGTTTAGTAGAACAATAATGGAAAAGGAAAATAACAACAATAATAATGGTAAAAGAATATACGAAATAAAATGATACAGCACAAGTCACTCTCACCACCCAATGACCAATTGCCCATCCCAATCCGAGCAGCGATTGCGGATTCCTGCCCCCCGGCCAGCCCCCAGTTATATACCCAGCCTGGCATCTACGGTATGGAATATTCCTTTGGCCAGCCTGTCTTGTCTGTGCTCCCCCTCAGCTCCTATGGGGAGCTGAAAAACTCCTTGACTAATGTAAACATCACCTAGCAACAACTAAAACAATGTGCATTATGGACATTCCTGTCATACCAAATCCAAAATACAGCAGCCACTAGAAAGAAAATTAACTCTGTCCCAGCTGAAACCAGGACACAATCCTATTAGAAGTTTCTCTCCACTCAGGATCCGAGACCAAAAATAAAAGTCAATTCCATAAGCAAGAGTTTGGGAATGCATCAGTAACTTTTTGTCAGAAAATTACAAATTCACAGTCTTTCCAGAGGAACACGAGTTTCAACCAAACTTGTATGAAAAGGTTCTCACGTCCTGGTGGATAAGACGAAGGGCTGCCAGTAACCTCTAACTGGGCCGTAGAGGGGACAAACTTTTATGCCATCTAATTTACCTGAATGATTTACAAGCCTTTATTTTTGTTGTTCTCTTTTTTAAATCTGCTTTATAGGGCTTTGTTATTTTAATTGCAGAGTTAAAGTTAGACAAGCAAAAAGAAACATTTAAAAACATAGCCTAAACATTGCTCCTTATTGTGCGATATTAACCCAAAGATTTGTACACACTGACAAGATGACCTTATAAGGGGATGGTTGCACTCATTAAACAGTCACCATGCGGATGTTTCTCTCAAGCAAGCAAACCTTTGGCAAAAGAAGCCTGCAAAAAAAGAAATGGAAACACAACAGGTGATACCCAAAACACGGTGATGATTAAAAATGTCGTCTTGAATCCAAGAGAGGCAGGTAACGTTACACATCCAGACAGGCGTATTATTTTATATCGACCTCCGTGAATCATCAGGTTGAGACATCCGTGACAATTCTTTGCTGGCGGCTGGGGAAGCTCTTTGCTGCTGGCCACACTGCTGCACATCGACTCACTGTTGCAGGATCCCTGCCTCGAGCAAGCCCTCTGCAGGAGCGCGCTCCTGGGTCGTTTCCGAGCTCTCTGCCCTCCCGCTCCTCCCCAGGCAGCCCACTCCCCCGCCAGCTGACTGCAGCTCAGATTTGCTGCCTGGGGGGTGTGAAACTGAAGTCCGAGACTGAATTCACTGGTAAGTCGCCTGACATATGGAAGGGGGAAAAAATATAAATGCCTCTAGATTTTAAGAGGAAAAAAAAAAGATAAAAATTATTCTGCTTACTATATGTCACCGCAGGCACTTCTCACCTGAGCTGCCTGTGCATTCCCCCCCAGTGCTTGGGCACTGGTCTACACAGGTCTGTATTGTCAGTACTGGTTTCAGCTGGGACAAAGTTAATTTTCTTCCTAGCAGCTGCTGTGTTCTGAATTTAGTATGAGAAGAATGTGGATAACACATATTGTTTTAGTTGTTGCTAAGCGATGTTTATGTTAAGTCAAGGACGTTTTCAGCTCCCCGCAGGAGCTGACGGGGAGCACAGACAGAACAAGCCGGCCAAAGGAACATTCCACACTGCAGACACCATGCCCGGTATACAAACGGGGGCTGGCCGGGGGGGCAGGGATCCACAATGGCTGCTCGGGATGGGATGGGCAACCGATCATAGGGTGGTGAGAGCAATTGCATTGCATCGCTCTTTTTGTATATTCTTTTCCCGTTATTATTATTTTCTCTTCCATTACTGTTCTCTTAAACTGTCTTTATCTCAACCCACGAGGTTGCCTTTTAATTTCCCCAATTCTCCTCCCCTACCCCATTGGCGGGGGGGAGCGAGCGGCTGCCGTCCCAGTTGCCGGCTGGGATTAAACCCCGACACAGTCCCAGGAGCGGGGATGCCCG
>VZSZ01008497.1:889897-900456 GCA_013398815.1 Ibidorhyncha struthersii
CAGCACCGGCGGCAGCAGCCTCCCGCGGGCAGCGAGCCCGCTTTGGGTTTAGTGAAGGCCTCCATCGCAAAAGAATTTCCCTGTAGCTGCAGGTTAGGGTGTTATGTTTCCCCCGCAGGTGCTCGGCGTAGAGGATCCCCTCTGTGGGATCTGTTTCCCCGGGCGTAGCCAGGCAAGTGTTTCAGTGCGCATCGCTGTTACTTTATTTTGGATTTAGGTTCGACGCGGTTAAACGGGGATCGAAAGTTTTCCATTCGAAGGGAAATACTGCATTTCAAAACATGCTCCAAAAAAAAACCCCTGCTGTTAAAAATAGCTAGTTTTTAAATCAAACTATCCTTTTTGTAAATACCAACATTTTGTTTATAGCGTGTTTAGGACTGTTACAATGTATCTAAAGCTGTTAATGGTATTTCCAAAACATTAACTGTGTTTAGAGTTGCTCAGGAGGAACCACCAAACGCCACAATTTCAAGTAAACCTAATTTCTAAAGGAAATGGAAACATGCTCGGTTGAAAGCATTAAGCTTCCTAGTTGCAATAAATAGGGGTAAATCTAACTGGGGAATAAAGCTCAGCAGGTATCTGCTGGGATAGGACCCCACGGAGACGCTGTGGCCCTTCCCGGACCGTGGCTGTGGGGCTGTGGGCTTTGTGCAGAACAAACACTCATCTGCAAATGCTGACCGGCGTCCCCCGAGCAAACGGTCCCCGCGTTTTGGGATGTTGTGGCACTCGGTGGTTCCTTGCAAGTGTTTTAAGTGGATGTAACTGCTCTCGTGGGAAAGGAGATGGCCTAGCAAAAAAAAAACAAAAACAAAACAAACCACCAAACACCAAAACACTTCAAAACACCCAAAAGACAAAAAAAAAAAGCCACCCCTCACTTTCCTCACCACCTTACCCAAAACCAGAAGGTTTCGCCCTGTGGCGGGGTGGTTCCTTTTTGCAGATCCTGTGCAGGGAACTGCACAATCTCTGGGGCAGGACTGCAGCACGGGCGACACCGGATCTTCCTAAGCAGCTGCAACTACTACTTTGTATTTCAATATTTCAGCTCCCTTTGCCACTTAGATGATATTTTTTGAGGGGGGGATGGCTTCAAACTAAAGGAGAGTAGGTTCAGATCAGATATCGGAAGAAATTTTTCACGTTGAGGGCGGTGAGCCCCTGGCGCAGGTTGCCCCGAGAAGCTGTGGCTGCCCCATCCCTGGAGGTGTTCAAGGCCAGGTTGGACGGGGCTTGGAGCAACCTGGGCTGGGGGGAGGTGTCCCTGCCCAGGGCAGGGGGGTGGAACTAGATGATCTTTAAGGTCCCTTCCAACCCAAACCATTCTATGACTGATTTTTAGTGGAAGGCATCACTCCATGATAACTGTCATCTTCCCGCTGTACCTCGCTGTGCGCACAGCCCATACCGGCCATTTCACACAGGTTCAGGTGCCCCAAGCACACTGTGTCCAAAAGTGACTCATGCAAATCCTCCTGGAAGGCAGGAAGAGTTCTACCTGCCTAAGAAATGGAAGCTTATTGCCAGGACTCAGAACCGTTGTCCTGCAGGTATGGACTGTTCCTGGTGGCAGAGAAGGTGCCTTTTGGTTACACAGCATCACATCAGGATTTATTTTGAGAGTTGTATGTGGCAGCTGCTTCCTGCTGGTAAGACCATAGTTGCTACCACATCGGTCTTCAGAAGAGTGGAAATTTGGTATTTCTCCAGGGCAAGGTTCTTCCCACTTTTCTGTATCCCCCTCTACCAGCTGCTCCAGCCACACGAGCTCTGGAGCTGGATAGTTGAGTTAACTGAAGTCAGAGAGTGAACTTAAGTTGTGCTTTATGTCAAATAATGTTTACCCATTGTGGTTACAAGATGACTAACTGAAAAATTAGTTCCTTAAGGCTTCTAAATCCATCGGAGACATTCACTGGGTGTTGTAAATCAATGCTCAGACTAGAAATAACTTGTATGTTTTTAGTAGCTAGAGTAATTAACGACTGTAACATATTACCATGGACTGCAAGAATTTCTCCATCAGTTCAGAGCCTGGAAATTCAAGCAGCTTCCTTCTAGAAAAGACACCCAGCTTAATACGCAGCCTCCACGGATTTTTTACCAGCAGATTCCTGAACTGACTGTTAGATATATAACATCTGACCAGTTAATCTTGATATTCTTTCTAGGTTTAAAATGCAATATGTCAAGTCTTCTGGCAGTAAATACTTTGATCTCAGTTCCTTGGTTTAAGTATTTTTTTGCTTTTCCCCGCTACAAGTTAACCAGCTGGGCTTCAACTACAGATTGAACAAGATTTTCACACAACTACAAGGCAACCAAAACATTTCTCTTAAACAAGGGAGCCAGACTGCGAAACCAAAACCATTGGAAGGAGTTGAATTCAGAGCTATTTTTATCATCATTAAAAAAAAAGACAAATTCCATTTCAAGTTCATAGTGTTCTTCTGAAAAGAAATTGAGACCAATGCATACAATATTATTTTTTTTTACTTACTTTGGGGAATTATTCTGTTTCATCCCCAGAAACATGCATTATTCTCTTTAGCCCTCGCCAGAGCTAGGCTGTCAGTATCAGGCGGCTTTGTTTCACTGCATGCAAGAAGTTGCAAATTTAACCTCCAGCTAAAAGTGTAGCGTAGGGGATTTCAGTCAACTCGTCCTTGAAGTTTCTATGGGTAAATCTAAATATCCTTGACACCCTCCGTCTAACGTCAGAGAGACTGAAAACCTTAGCAGACGCCTGTTGAAACTATTGGAGTCCTTAAAAATTTACAAAAGGGTGAGGGCGAGTAGAAACCAACCAGTCTTACACCGATCACCACGGACCCGCTTTTCCAGGCAGGAAAACTCCCAAACCCCTATAAAAACTTCACGTATGGGGGGTTGGGATCCAATCTCAGTTCTTCCCTCCGGGACTGCCGTATCTTTGTCCAGCACAGGATACGTGCCTCAGGTTGCCAGCCTTTACTTGGTGCCTTGCCATCCCTTTCTCACAGTGCTTTAGTTCCAGGATTCACGTATATGACCTTTGAAGAGAGGGGAAGTGCAGAGGGAAAGGAAGGAGGAAGCCCCAACCTCCCAGAAAAAAAAGAAAAAAAAAACCTCAGAATTATGTTGTTTTTTATATTTTGTGTAGAAGTCAGGCTGCAGTGTCTGGAAGCTATGTGCAAATCTGTCAGCCCCTCAGAGCACGGGTTCATAGTTCCTCACTGTGCACTATTTCTTTTATACGTAAATAGAATCTCTTTCCTTTTCCCAAATTATTTTTTTTTTCAATTGCAGCTCCCAAACCAGTATAGCCCCACTACAGCCCAGGAGCAGCAAATTGCTCTTTGTGTCAGAGCACAGTAGTGATGACGAATCAGAACAAGACTTAGTGATCCTCATTTTTCCAGCACATGGCTCCAGATAAGCTTATTTCATGCTCCTTCACCACTTTTCCTTTGCTCCAGTCTAGATTGCTCTACAGTTTACTCTCGCTAAGCTTCTTCTCCGTTAAATAGTAAATAAGGACATCCTGTATTTTTCCTTTGAACGTGGTGCACGTGGTAAGGCTGGTGAACACATGGGCAGTACAACTGTTTGGCTAGTAAAAGCACAGGCACTGTTTTCTCCTATCATTCACTCCTCTGCCCTCAGTTAAGGGTGTTCTGGGAAGTTTAGCCAGGAAGGATGCACTAGAATGTCCTGGCTCTCCCCTCCACGCCCCCCCAGAGCGATCATCTTCAATCAGGAGCCTTCTATTGCCATCGTTTTTAATGACAATATAAAGTCTATAGAGCAGGCAGGAATTCTGCACCGGTTGGCATTCTGTAACTCTTCAAAAGAAGAAGGAAGCATTTAAAAACAATTCACTTTTTGTGACAGAGGGTTACAGTGACAGTAAATACGCATTTTTCCAAAGTCTGGGAATTAAAAAAAAAACAACTTGACATGCTATCCAAAATTGCAGGCGCCGGCAGTAGGTCATGGGGACCCCTAAGCGCATCTGATTATAGCGCAAAAGGAGTTGCCGCTTTGAAAACACCCGGCAAATCCGTGCGGTAAGATGCCTGGATGAGCACAGCAGCTGACGGGGACATCCGCAGTATCCGCGGCTGCTGAGTAATTATTCACGTCTCAAAATGGTCGCTGTCCTCACGGACCGTACAGACAATGCTGCATCACCTCCTGCTTCCCAAATTGTCCTCCCAGCCGTACCAGCCGGGCACAGAGTGTTTCTAAGATGAAAGCCGAGAGGGTTGTGGACACGACGGCAGAGCGGGAGAGGTGCCAGCACCCCGCCGCCCGCTCCCGGAGCCGCTCCAGCCCAGCGCCAGCCATGGCCCGGCACTGCCGACAGTCCCCGGACGCAGAAGGGACAAAGTGAGCAAACGCGAACCCCGACAGCTCAGCCCTAGTGCGGGCGCGCTGCAAATTAATTCAGCTCCAAAATAAAGATTCCCAAATAACAGAGAAGGCAGCAGTGCTTGTGCCTCGTACGTTCAGCTGACCCCTCAAATAAACCTAAATTATATTTTTGTTAGTAGGAAGAAATTAGTTTGGAGGAGAAGGAGTTTGCCAGTGCTGCTTTATCATCCACGAGAGGGTTTTGGGGGGTTTCTGGTTTGGTTTGGGTTTTTCTTCCCCCCACACCCCCACCCCCCTCATGCTCTTCACCAAGAACTCTTTGCCAGCGTAATTCCAGAGATCGAGCTGTTGACAAACAGACCAGTGATTTTGGCAGCTACGTGTTTGATATGAACACCCACAACACCGAAGGCTGGAAAGGGATTCTTGTTTGCAGTTAAAGCCGACAGACCTTTCTACTCAACCTGCGTTTCTAGAAGAAAGGGGTTTGGGAGCATTTTTGCTTCATAGAATGATTTCACTGGCAGCTGAACTGGAAAAAATGTATTTATACAAAAGTAAAATAAATCCCAACAAAACCAACAAACCATTTAGGGACTGGCCTGTGTTCAGGTTACGGTTCCAGTCTGATTTTCCTAGACACTGTCCATCCCTTCCCCTCACGTAGTCCCGCCTGTACGAGCTGTGTGGGGGTGGCTGGGGACCACAGCAGCGAGGAGGGGACCACATCGGGGGGTGGCGGCGGACCACGGTGGGGACCATCTTCTAGGGTTAGGAGCCCTTCAGTAGGGCTGCTGGCAACCTGCCTGCTGCCTGCATCTACTCGCCTCCTCGGGGCACAGCACAACGTCTCCCAAGGGGCCAAAAGCCACCTAAAAGTGGTGGTGAAGGAGTTTAAAAGTGAGCAGCGGGGAGCAGCCCGGTGTTCCGAGCGGGGAGCCCGGGACGGGGGAGCGCTCTGCCCTCCTCATCCTGGTGGCAAGGAGTCAAAGCCAGATGCGGTTTTCCTCACCCGCAGAGCTGGGTATTTTTTGTGCAAACTCACCGTTCAGCATTCCTCACCGAGGGAGAGCATATTTGTCTGCATCCATCACCATCCTTCCCGCGCCCGGGGAAGTGCCCGGCAGCGCCAGCATGAGCAGCGTGTCAGCATTCCGCGCAGGAGCTTTCTCGCGCATCAGTGCCGTCCTGCACAGAGGCTTCCCGAGGCAAACACCGCGCCATCTTATTTATTTTTGGCTGAACACAGGCGGCTGTCACTATCACTTAAATGCTTGCAGATCTATTAGCACTTCTAAACGTAATCAGCCTATTGCATCCTTATCTCCAATTATTCTGCGCTCAGGTCTATCGACATTTGGGCATGAAGAAGAGGGTCTTTTTTTTGTCCTGGTTGCAACAGAAGACAGATTTACTGATGCAGACATCAGCAACATAACCACCAGCTTAAAACGAGCCATTAATATCAGTTTATCATTAATATAATTAATATCATTAATATCAGTGGAGCAACTGCGAGGAAGCTTGCTCCCGTAGACGAGGCAGGTGCACCTCTTTCCTGAGGATTTTATAATCCTTTCTAAGACCTTGAGCCTGCAGTCAGCTCTCCACAGACTGGTACCAGCACTGTCAGGGTCTATCCTAAAGCTGGAGGTTTCCAAGCTGTCAAGCCAATGTACTATCTTTGTAACGAAGAAGAAATCCTGTGCCACCACATGGCAGAGCAGCGATGGTGCTGCACGCGGCGCTGGTGGCTGTGTTCTTAGTTCTCCTCATCAGTCCGGAAATCAGTCGTGTTGATTCAGTCAGAGAAACGGGTGAAGTGTTTCAGACAGAGCTTTGAAGCAGGACAGGAGGAGAGATTGTCGTCACAGGCCACTCGACTGCAAACTTCTAAGGGCTCTCCCAGGATGGGCCATGCCCTGGGCACAGGAGCACCTCGCTGGCGGGTGATGCTGGGTTGCACCTGGGCTCACCTCTGTGCAGGCACCAGATGCAATTTCTTGGTGTTCACACAACGTAAGACCCAAGACAACAAGCGCGGTGGGTCCAAAGCAGCTCAGACATCTCAGCTTGGGTTCAGCAGGACCAACACCAAACCAGAGCTGAGAGGCACAACCAAAGGAGTCCTCACTGCTTTCCCCGGCACAGATCACCTGGGACCCTCCCAGCTCTTCCAGACTCCAGGAACAGAATTGCTGGGCAGATCTGCACGTACCTGGTCTCTTCTCACAGGTAATTAATGACAGAACAAGAGGGAATAGCTTCAAGCTCCAACAGGGTAGGTTTAGACTGAACATTAGGAAAGAATTTTTCACAGAAAGGGTGGTTGGGCATTGGAATAGACTGCCCAGGGAGGTGGTTGAGTCACTATCCCTGAATGTGTTTAAGAGACGTTTAGATGTGGTGTTGGCGGATATGGTGTAGGGGAGAACTTTGTAGAGTAGGGTAGATGGTTGGACTCGATGATCCCAAGGTTCTCTTCCAACCTAGACAATTCTATGCTTCTATGATTCTACGATTCTACCTTTAGAGCTGCGTGTCCAGAGGACCAAGAAGAAGAGCAGGAAGCCTCCAGGAAACATGCCTCCCTACCCGGAGCGAGCCCTGGGTTACAGAGGCACAGTGGTGCTTGCTCAGGCTACAGGGCTGGGGGACACTGGTGTGGTTGTGCACAGGTGACCCCAGAAAGCAATAGGAGAAGCACAGGCAACGCTTTCCCAAGTACTCACCCAGACCCCAGCTATTTTGGGGACGTTCCTGCACCCGATGTGGTTTGCCAGTTGGGTAGCCCTCAACAGATCTCGCTTCCAAGTTACTTCTCCAGCCTCTCCTTGAGCCCATACAAACTTTCCATGGCATCCTTTGGCGCAGAGTTGCGCAGATGCCTCCCTGATCCTTGACAAACCGTTCCCAGCAGCCTTCCCCACCTCCCTTTTCCCTTAAAAAGCTCCTGCTTGGGCTCTTCTTGGAGAGGTATTAATGTGCAGATTAATGAGGAGCCTCATTACCCTCCTGTGACCACACAGCTGCTACCAGGGGAGATGTCCATCAGTCTTTGCTGCCATTTGCCATTGGCAGAACAGGGCGAAGCGGCAGAGCTGCCTCCTCCCCAAGCCCGCCGACGGCAGTGGATGTGCCACGGACCTGCGTCTTCAAATCCCGCAGGCAGCGAGGAAATCCCAGCCCCTGCCGTGAGGGCTATGGAGCCATCTCGGTAAGACGAATGGTCTTGGTGGGGATTTGGCCTGTCCCTTCTACGAGTGCCCATTTCATAATCTTATCAGGGAAAGAGTGAATAATTAACTTCAATGCTGGCTCACAGAGAAACATCACCCCTCAAAAACCCCACCGTGAAAAGACGTTGATCTTCACACGGGAGCGCACCACTTCAGTTCAGCTACATCAATCTGCCTTTATACCTCACGGACCTGTTAATCTGAGTCTGAGACAGCTGTTTAATACAGTCATTTAACAAAAGACTTAGACGCTCTGCTGGCAGCGGCCTCATGAAGTACAGCACCGCAGTGCCATTCCCCTGAATGACCCCAGCGCCACCAGCGTCACCGCTGCCCACCATCCAGCAGCACAGGGACATCAGTGGCGTTTCTTTGTCTGGATTAGGTAATCCTAATCAATAGGATTGATTAGGCTGAGAGAGTTGGGGGTGTTCAGCCTGGAGAAGAGAAGGCTCTGGGGAGACCTTAGAGCCCCTTCCAGTGCCTAAAGGGGCTCCAGGAGAGCTGGGGAGGGACTTTTTTACAAGGGAATAGTGATAGGATGAGGGGGAATGGCTTCAGACTAAAGGAGAGTAGATTTAGATTAGATATCAAGACAAAATTTTTCCCTCTGAGGGTGGTGAGCCCCTGGCGCAGGTTGCCCCGAGAAGCTGTGGCTGCCCCATCCCTGGAGGTGTCCAAGGCCAGGTTGGACGGGGCTTGGAGCAACCTGGGCTGGGGGGAGATGTCCCTGCCCAGGGCAGGGGGGTGGGACTGGATGGTCTTCAAGGTCCCTTCCAACCTAAACTATTCTATGATTCCATGATTACCAGTTTAAGGTAAACAGTGTTTGAACTGTTAACTGGAGAAAATAATCCAAGAGATGGCAAAGCACAAGTTGTAAGTTATATAAAAATTATAGTAGAGAGATAGAGATATATATACAAGTTTTATATCTATCTCATTATATCTATATAATTATAGGGGGAAGGAAAGCCACAACTGAAGGTCAAACAACTTGCAGACATAAGAAATAAATAGAAGTCACTGTGCTGTCAAGCTGTTGCCACCCCTGGGAGGGCTCCGGAGAAAGCCCGCAGAGAAACCTGTGCCTGCTTCTCACTAGGACCACAGGTATTTTGGTATGGAAAAGCATCTGCTGGGCTGTCCTCCCCCGTGCACCCTCCTGGACACCGTCACCCAGCGGGCCTTAAACCCCGGTATGGCCGGGAGGGCACACGGGGTTTGACCTGCAGGAAAGCGCTGAGCCCTGTCCGGAGCTGCTGGGGAGCTCCTGGGGCAGCCAAACCTTGGCGCCACTGGGATAGAGCCCCCCAGGACACCTCAGCCCCCGTTACGTGAGCTTTAGGGGTTGACAAGCAGCAGGCTACACGCTGTGCAGGCTACAAAGGACTCCACCTAACGCCATACTGCTGCGCGTCCCGCTGGAAGGGGGTCGTTACTGCGGGGAGGGGTGGGGTGTAACGACCGCTGGAAAACAGCCTGAAACTTGGTTGTATCTCAAATCAAGTCTTACTGTGGCATCAGCTGAACTCTTCAAAAATACAAATACCACCCAAAGAAGGAAGCAAGACCTCGCGCTTGGCTGCTTTAGCAGTCTCCCAGCCTTGCCGTAGCAGCAGGGGAAGGAGGTTTCCGCCCGCGCCCAGCCGGCGCGTCGCGCTGCAGCCCTCAACCTGTGACTGCTCCGAAAGGGTTTGCAAAATGTTTCCTTCGCAAATGCATTCGGGCTTCTGAATAAAAGCCCAGATGCTGTTTATGCTGTTCTCTAGCATCTCGGTGCACTATATTTTTTAAAAATGATTTGAATCAAAGCTCTCATTCTTTAATTAAACTTCATTTAGCTGCCATCTGCCTGGGATCAAAATGGCTTCATGTTTTGCAACTCTTAATGAGAATTGTTATTGGATTTGTAAACACATAAACAAGAAAAAAAACAACACCAAAGTCTTTGAAAAGTAATAAATGAGAAACATGGCTCAAGTGTTAAGATCTGCATCTTCACTTGTCTAATTGTAATGGAGCGGATCCCATTCAGCAGATAATCACGTTATACACAAAACCCGGGTATAAAAATACCCTGCAACTGCAGGAGCAAGATTAGGGAAGCTGCGAGAATTACAGCTGAGGGAAAACAGTAATAAAGCGGTATCTGTCATTTTTCCCAAGTGGGAAGGGTCAGCGCTCCCGGGTCACAAGCAAACACCGGCACCGAGCGCAGCGCTTTCCCACCCGGCCCCGGAAAATGAAAAGTGGATGTTGTGGCCCTGACACTCCCTGAAATTACAGTGGGAACTACTGCTCTTCGCTCCCCAAAATACATCTGTTACCAGCCCCAAAACCCAGCCTGGGGCTACCGGAGGTGCCAGGCAGCCGCGGAGCTTCCTGGCCGATCTGCCCTTCGCTGCGTGGGGTCTGGGGGCACACAGAGCTCCAAGGAACGGATCCAGAAACTTGGGGAAGAAAACCTGAGCCCACAGCTTTGGCTCAGCCCGTGCCGTAGCGGCACAGCCAGCCTTCCCCTGCCCCGTCTTGCTAACCAGGCTGCGAGCTGGGGATGCCGGCTGCGGGAGAGGGAAGAGGCAGAGCGGGACAACAGCCCTACACTGCCTCCTTGCTCAGCTTCCACTCCCACCCCCCCTCCATTTACAGCCTTTACGATTGCATTCGGCTTGCTGAACTAAATCATTAGTCCCCAGCGTAGCTCCCATGCCCTAATTTAACTCCACTGCCTGCGTTCACCCCTGCCTTTCAGCAGCAGTAATTAGGGCCCAGCGCAGGGCGCAGCGCTCCAAACCTACACCCTGCGCGCAGCCTCGCCCCCACCGCCGCCGGCGCCTTCGCAGGGTGCCGGCATCGCCAGCAGACCTGGGGCAGCCTCCAACATCTCCACTCATTACCAAACCGCGCCGCTGCCTTCAGTGCTACGGCATCAGACCTTTTTTTTTTTTTTTT
>VZSZ01008497.1:900484-926164 GCA_013398815.1 Ibidorhyncha struthersii
AAGTCAAAATATAATGAGCGTGCCCTCTCCGGAGACACCTACTCAGTGGGGTTTGATCTGTGAATAACCCCCTTTCAGACATTTTGGAAGAGAAAACTGTATTTTTACCTCGGAATCGTGTTTCTTTGTTTCCTAATTGGAGATGCCACAGGTTTGAGCATCAGGCAGAAACATGAAAGACTTCAGATTTTGATGCCAACTGCTCAGATGTCAAACTGTATCTCTAATTGGGGTCACCGATACAGATCTTTGCCCTTCTTTTGGCTGCTGTCTTTGTGCCGTCTCCTACATTTGTTGGGGCTTTTATTATCTCATGTGATCATTTGCATCTAACTCCACAGCAAATGCAAGTCCAGAGCCAGAAAATATAACTGCAGCTGCCTTCAAACACTTCTACCCACCATCAGAACCCTCTGGTGGCCCAAAAAGACCAGGATTCAAGAGGACTGAAATCCCATAAAACAAATAAAGCAACGCATTACACTTGGAAAAGCTGTCACGAACAACTTTGATCCAGCGTCTGCTCCCATCCACCCTCCCGCAGACCACAGCTGCTGCTCTCGGGGCAGGTTTGCTCGGTGAAAAGGCTGTGACCCTCCTGCAGCCCGGAGGGACACCCAGCAACGGCCACCCTACAGTGACACTGCACGTTGCTGCTTGGGACGACACCAAAGCCACAAGCCCCAGGGCATCTCGCTTCACCGGCGGCTCGTGCTGGGCTGCATTTACCTACACACAACCCGGGTTGTTTCTTCTTGTTGGCTTCTCACGCCGCCCTCACACTGGCGTTAGCTCCCACGGTGTCTCACCCGTGCGCAGCTCTCAGCAGACACAAAGCACAGGTTAAATACGCGCATTGGTTGGTCGTAACAGTCGGCGCCATTAGCTTCTGCTGCCAAACTCTACAAGTGGAATGGAAGCAAGATTGAAAGAATTTCAAATAACCTCCCTCAATTTACGGGGTTGCTTCTTATAAAGGGCGAAGCGGCCCAGGGCTCCCCTGGATGCTCTCAGCAATGCCACTCGCAGCTCCTGGTCCAGCATTATGGAACCCGTGGAGCATCAGTGGGATCAGCCTGTACGTACTGCGGGAGCTTCTCCCCCCGGTAAGGCATCAAAGCCTCTTAGAAAATCATAAATAGTGAAGAACTTCACCAAATGAGAAGCTTTTCCTGGTTCAGAAGCTGGTTAAATGCACACAACCGAAATTGCTTCTGTGCCTTTCCAAGTCTGGGGCAGCAGATGGGAGGACACGAGAGGGCTTGGGGGGGGGGTCTCACTCCTTGGGGAGCGTAAAACCACCTTCCAACTTAATCCAAACCTGCTGCTGCTCCAGAGCAAACAGGACTCGAGGGTGCCGGTCTCTGATGCTCATAAGGGCTGGTTCCCTCGTCTGTCACAGCACTGCAGTTTAGTACCACTGCTCCTGCAGCTCTGCGAGTGAATTTCACTCCTTTGATCTAAATCGAAGACATCAGTGGCAAATGAAGCATTAAAACGTGTCAGACCTTTTGGTTTCAAGCACTGGTGACACTAAGGATTTTATTGAGCGGCCAAAGCGCGACAAGGTCTCTCTGGGGAGGGCCCTCCTGTGCTTACTCCTACCTATAGATGCTATTTATCAATAATATATGTAATAAAATAAGTACTTTTAAGAGCAAGGCAACACTTTTTATTTTTATTTAAAAAGGCCTTGATGGCAGGAATATAGTGTAAAAATCATTGGAAAAACTAAAAGGCATTGATACATATTGGAATATACACTTTTTACATAAATTACATTTATTTATTATTTATTCTTTCATTTGAGGTTCTTATTCGGTATTGAGGTCTAATAGTTAATAGGTCCTGGGATCTGGACGTTTAGACCACCATAGTCTAACATGTACATGTTCATGGGCCATTGCTGAAAGAGAGGGAGAGAAAAAGAAGGCAAAAGTCTCTGTTAGGACACAACACAAAACCATGCATACATCAAATCTCAGACATGTTCCGACACCGGCTGTTGCTCCCACTTTCCAAATAAGATAGAAGAACCAACCCCAGACCAAAACATCACTGGCAAACCTGACAAAAAACCATCTAAGTTTATATTTCTGTTGTGCTTTTTTTTTTTTTAATTATTTTTTAAAAGCATTTGGTATGATCCACAACCGAAGCCAAGCCCTGAGGGAGCGCAGTTGGATACATCTCCCTGATGCCGTTTCCTATTTTTGCAGTTTTCCTGCACACCGGAGCTCTGCATTGCTCCTGGGAAAGAGCCGGAGTGATGCTCCCAGCGCAGCTCAGACCACGGGGGAACCGCTGGGCCCTGCCGAGAGGTGCCATGGGGCCGAGGCGCCGCCACCAGCACCGGTGTTTTAACCCGGTGGGGTCGCGGGAGTTGCTCGAGCCCGTCTCACGTGCGGCTCCTGCAAACGCTGAGCATCGCCCCGAGGCACTTGGGGGAGAGCCCTGAGGGGCAGCGGGAACTTTGCTCCACTGACCACCCCCCCTTCCCCAAACAAAGCTGGCAGGAAAAGGGAGGTTCAAAACTGCGTCCCCCTCCTTCGCCAAACCTGCTTATGCCATTTTACGTCACACTTTATAGTGTTTGTCAGGCGGAGGGAGGTGGTGACGGTTCAAGGAGAGCAGAGAGCAGCATCCTGAAGCAGAAAGATAGGTAGGCAGTAACCCCCCTAATATTTGGAAGGCTTTACCACAAGTGAGATCTGATTTGTTGATGATGTAGACTCCATATTGGAAGAGGAGGAAGAGGAAGATGAGGAAGAGGAAGATACCGAGTTCCCTTCGGAGATCCTCTTCCGCTTCCGTTTGGGAACGCTGGTGTCTTTCTCTGCAGGGAGAAAGGGAAAGGCATGAGGTGTCCGAGCCCTGCGACTGGTCCCTAAATGCGGGGATCCATCCCGCTGCTCCGACCTCGCCTCCCACTGAGCATCCCCCCGTGGCGATCCGCTGTGCCACTGTTGCTGACACGGGCTTGGCCTCCAGGACCTGGCACGGAGCTGCCAGCTCTCCTCAGGCACCGGTGAAGAAAATCCCCCAAAATAAACGAACTCCAAACTCCAGCACTTACAGAGCCTAACATCCCACAGACTTGTGTCCGTGCTGGATGCTTTGGGGCTGTGAAGGTGCCAGCTCTGATGACAATATGTCCATATGTACCTCTCTGCATATATGATATACCCATATAGATCTGCATATATAAAGTTTCTCATGCGTCTCTTTTTACATCAGGTTGCAGGGATGCTCTTGCTTGCCAGATCTCTCTCCTCTACCTACCCACCTATTTTCATAAATCTAATAGGTTCCTAATTATCTCTGGGGCTGCTAATTCTGACACATTTGATTAAAACTGGCTGAGATTTATTGGGGAGGATGGGACAGAGGGAGACACACATTTGCAGTGATCACAGAAACCTTG
This sequence comes from Ibidorhyncha struthersii, assembly GCA_013398815.1. Lineage (NCBI taxonomy): Eukaryota > Metazoa > Chordata > Aves > Charadriiformes > Charadriidae > Ibidorhyncha > Ibidorhyncha struthersii. Next base: position 903,909 of record VZSZ01008497.1, read on the forward strand.
TTTCCTTAGAAGCTCAACTGCTAAACGAGGGCTCAAATTAAGGGCTTTAACCGGTGAATAAATTGCTCATGGTGAGTAAATTGCTAATGGGAAAGGGATAATCAAATCCTCCAGAATATGCTGAAAGTTTGAGTCTAAGCCCAGTCTCTCCCCAGCTCACAGAAGCACAATCGTCTGAGAGGATGGTTTGCTCCTGAACCGATGCTGAGCCTGACTGTTCTTTTTCCAGGTAGGATCTTCTCCCCAGGCTCCCCTGGGGATGCAGGAGGTTCGAACGCTTTTCCCCTGTCCCCATCCATTTTGCCCATATATTCTCTCTGCCACAGGGCAGGGAAACCCACGATTATTTCTTAGCCCTCCGCTTACCTGTTTGTTTGGCCTCAGTGCAGATTTCGGCAAACGGCCTGTGTAAGAGACAAGGGGGTGAGAGCAGGCGGACGCCATCATTTCTCCCCTACGCTCCTGTCCACACCGGGACGCAGCCCAGACCCCGACCTCGAGCTGCCTCCTCCGACACCCTGCTGCGTGGGCATGGGACACGGAGCCTCCCCACCGCTCCCCAGAGGGAAGCAACCTGAAATAACTCAGCTGGGTCTCTGAGCTCTCCTGTTATCTGCCCCTGCGCCGTGCTCCTTCCCAGCATCATCACCTCACTGTACAAGAAAGAGGGGATAAACCATCCCCGCTAACGCTTCGCAGTGCCCACCCGTGGCCGAGCGCATCCCTGCAGTGCGGGACAGTGGATGCTGGGGATGGAGCGGGTCCTCCATGGGTATGCGGTGGCGCGGCCCCGCTCTGGTGGCCCTGCGGTGACTTACCCCACTCGTGGCTGGAGAAACAAGGGCAACACTAAATGAACAGAAACCTTCCCCAGTCACAGAGCTGGGGGAACTTACTGGAGCTGGTTTATAATCACCATCCGGATGTTCTCCCGTGCCTTCAGGATCTTCTCCAGCCGATGGATGTCGTAGGTATTGGGGTTTCTGAAAGGGATATCATCCGGCAACCCAGTAACCTCCACAGCGTCAGGACTGTCCCTGATGAGTTTGTAGGGCACCATGACGGGCCGGTTCAAGCCCAGAGCCTCTCCTGTAAGGGCAGAGCAGAGGGCAATGCACCGGCTTTACCCCACAGGGCTCCAGATCCAACCTACCAAAGGACCAAGAGCCCTGGGAGGACTTCAGGCAGCCGTGGCTGCCGTGATGCCCAACCTTTGCTGCAGCCACGTCCCACCCAGCCGTTTCATGTCTGCCTGCCCAGTTTACTGCCTGCTCTGTTAGTCTCCATTTAGCATCCTGCCAGGAGCCTCAGGGGAGGGCTGTTTTACAGCACCAGCACTTGCAGACCCAGCTCTGCGCTGTGCAGAGGACACCCATTGCACCAGCCGGTGGCTGGGCCAGCAGCAGCAGCGTGGGAGGCAGCCCAGGAGAGGGGAAAATTGGGAGAGGTTTGCCCATCCCCTCTTGGCTCCAGCTATCAGCAGGCTGGGGGGTCACTGGGGTGGGGATCACATCCATCACTCATCGTCACATCGCTCCTGCCCATTTTTTGCACCACTGTCTCTCTTTGGCCTCCACAACACCCTATGGCAGTGAAATACCACAATTTAATTCCTTGCTGCATTAGAAGCACTTCCGTCGGCACGATTTAAACCTGCTGCCCATCTCTCTGAGTACCCTTTTTGCTCCTGCACCAGGGGGAGCAGCGAATGTTCCTCTCCTGTGCTGGTCCTGAGTGCAAGAGCCTGCTCTTGCCTCCTGCCTCTGCAACCTCCAAACTTGGAGGTGTGAGCCGCCCCTCAGGCACATTCCTGGCTTTCCTTGCAGGGAGTTTGTCCCTGCAGCCCACCTGGCTCTTGTGCTCCATAAACCACGCCTGGACCATGGGAATGTGGGGATCTGCTGTAGGCTCAGCCCTGCCACGGGCCGAGTGCTGCTGAGCCAGGGTGGATGGGGATGCTCAGAGCGTGGTACCAGCCTCCCTGGGGAGCTGCGCCCAACCGCTGGCACCTCCAAGGGGGCAAATCCGCCCCCAAAGCAGCCCATGCTGCGAGCAGCACCCCAAAACAAACTGGGTTTGCAGGAAGGATGAGCAGCCTTGACAAGGGGAAAACTGAGAAAGGAGGGAAGTGACATTCCCTGCTGCTTTGCTAAAATTTTGGCTATCTTCCTTCTCCTTCAGGCAATGATTTTGGAGAGATGAGACGCCGCACCAAACAGTGGGGTGCCGCCATGCCGCCGCGGCCCAGCTGCGCAGCCTTGGGGTCTCAAGGGTTGACAAATAACTGCCCAGCGCTTACACAAGCCATGCCCAAACGGGGACAGCCACGAGCAGCGGCAGCCTGTACCCACGGAGCTGAGAGGGTGACGCTGCTCGGGGCCGTGTATCCTGCGGCTGGCTCCTGCGCTCCCCCCACCCGGCTGCTATTCCTCCTGCGCCTTTTCCCAGTGCCGGGCAGAAGGAGGGGTTTGCTAGGCAGCACGAGGAGCCTGCAATTGGCATTTTCAGATCTTCTTCAGTCTCCTGACCTCCTTTTCCAGCGAGCTTTTCCCCAGCCGTGCCCCAAGCCGGGCTGCGGCTCCAGCCTCGCTCCCAGCCCGGCAGGCAGAGCGGGCAGGGGCTGCCTGCCAGGAGGCTGGTGCAGGGCAGGCATGCTCAGCGCGCATGCTGCAGCTCACGCCGGCTCGGGACACGTTAAAAAACACATCAAAGGCCGACACCAGACTGAACAAATCCTGCTCCTCAGCTGCGTTTTTGCATCCTCCCTTCCCTCGCCAAGGAGGAGCTGTCAACAAGAAGGTCACGGTCCCACCTGCCGGGAGCAGGACTCGGGAATGTCCCTGGGGATGGGCTGTAATGGGAAGCAGTGGGACGAAACCTGCGCTGCAGCAGGCTGCTGTGCGCTTGGCCTATAAATAGAGGCTTTCAGTCGAATTAATTTTAACTATGGCTGCTGTCAGCAAAAACAAACCCGCTTGGCGATGCGTGCAGACAGGAGACTCACCATATTTTTCATTGAAAAGCTCTTTCACTTGCTCTCGGAGAATCACCTTCTCCCCGAGCCTGTTGGCATCGTCCTCATCTGAAAAGCAAAAAAGGACAGGGAATAAAATACTCTATTTCTTTCTGAGCCCCTGGAAAACCCATCCCACTGTCACAAAGCACGACCATGTCTCTGTCCCTCTGCCCCAGCGCGCCATGGGGACACCTTGGAGGCGGCTGCTCTGCACTTGCACCTTGCGTCGCCTTTTAGAGCTGTGCAAAGTAACCATAAAATGCTGCCAAATCTGCATTTGCCACACGCTGCCACGGCTGAGAGCATTTTACATCCACTTTGCGGTGCTGTAAATGACTGCAAAATATGCAGAGCAACGGAGACTCAGGCCCTCGGTGCCATGAATGCTCCCACAAGTGACATCAAGGAATGAGATAGCACTTTTATAGCTGGGCTCCTAAGTACAGTATTGTTTTATAATATGCAATATAATCAGCTTGGGTTTACTAGCTTTTTTAATTATCCTCATCGCGCCAAACAGTTTCTCCTCCGTTCTCTCATTTCAAACGACGTGCCTATGGCAGTAGATTTTTCCCCCAGCTATTCAGCATCCTCAGGGGGCTCCAGGAAAAACAACTGGGGTCAGTAGAGGCCCCCTTTGATGCTTTTTCACCCCGAAGGTATAAAGCACTGATTGAATGAACCTCGTCCGCCTCTCGACGGAGTCACCCCTCCAGCTGTGAGCCAGCCGGGGTGCGCAGCACAGGGCCGGCTCGGTGGGGTCTCCTCCCGGAGAGGAGGCATCACCACCATGAGCTTCACTGCACCCAAGGCAGACATTTTCACCCAGGCTGGCACGCCACACGGTGGAAATCCAGGATGGTTATTTAAAACATCACGGCAAGCGCTGCAAACCTCAACATAAGGGACCCGAGCATCCTCTGCCCCAGGTCTACAGCTATTTAGTTTGATTTTGAGCAATGACATGGTATTTGATTCTGATTTTGAGCAATCACACGATTTTGATTTTGGTTTTAAGCAATCACACGGCTTGCATTTTGTTTTAAACGTGAGCTGAAAACCTGATGTGATTCCCTGCCTCCCTGCACGGGGCCCCAGAGCCCGGTGCTCAGCACCCCCAGCAGAAATCACACGCCTCGGCCACCCCACTGCTGAGGGTCCTGGAGAGAAGCTGGCACTCTTAAATCTCTGCACCCTTGTACTGCAGCGTACGGCCCCCAAAACCTCTTCTCCACATGGAAACCAATAGTTTTGTCTGATTTTAACCAGGAAAAAAAAAAAGGGAGAAGTTTCTGCAAAGGAACCTCTGGGCCAAGTCATGCTTCAAATCCAGAAAGGGCAACAAAGCAGCTTGAAAGGGATGGAGCAAAAAATAAATAAAATAGAAGAAAATCAAATAAATGTCGCCAAGGAGCTCTGATTTCAAGAACCAAGACCTTGCCTGGCGGTGCCGCTCCCGAGGCCACAGCAGGCTGGCGGAGGCAAAGCCTGCGGGCTCCCTCTGTGACTTCCTTGTCATTGATGCTCAGTTTCTGGGCTGTATACACACACCCGTATGGATGTGTAGATGGTAGCAGACAAAGAAACACCAAAATTAAGTGTTCTCACTCATTTAATTCTCTGGGACTGAAAAACGCAGCAGCTCTTTCCTTTCCGCTCATGCTCCGAGCAACCCGAGCGCAAGAAACAAGATCCCAAGGGGGATGTTTTTCCACCTTGTGGTGGGCAGGACTCCCAAATTCCCATCCAAGGACTCAAGCGCTACGAAAAACCTGGTACTGAGCATGCGTAACATAGAAGCCAGAGAGGAGGCCCCAGTCGGTGGCACCGCTTCCTGGGGACATGCCCCTCCATCCCCAGGCAGCTCTGGGCAAGAGGGATCTCCATCTACCTTTGACTTTATCCATTTGGGCTTGAGAAATAATCAACTCAAGGAAGCCACTGGCACCTCTGGAATGTGCTGAGTCCTTCCCATAAAGCAGGTTGATGCATGCTGCTGGCTTCAGCTTGGTGTTATCATTTTTTTTTAATTAAAAAAAGTAGCCAGTTGATCGACATTTTTTTTTTCCCAATCCTACTTGCCTGAAGCTAGGACACCTGCACTCCGTAGGCACTCACATACAAGAGATCCCATTTTTAAAGCATCATTTGCTCTTTTCCAGTAGGACTTGTCAGAGCTCGACATTTCTTTTAGAAACGCCAAGTCATATTTAGTAGTCGTTAAAAAATGGGGTTTAGGTGTCTGCTGTTGGACAACAGGATCCGAAACACTGCTTATTCTTCTAGCGCCTTTAAAAAAAACACAACAAAACCCAATCCAAAGTATCCCACAGATCAATAATGGTTCTGTCTGGGTTCGCGATGCCACGTGCAGAGCCCTGATCTCAGCGGTGCAGCCGTGGCACGGCCGGGCAGGCTGCCTGGCAGAGCCTTCCTCCTCCCCGTGCCCCTGCCAGCATCCCAGGCTGCTGCTCCAGGTGATGCACGTCCTCCGCCCAGCCACCGCGCTTGGAGTAACACCTTCCCATTAGCCAACCCCCCCCCCATCCCCGGCACGAAGCCTGTTTCGTCAGGGAAACAGCCACTGCCCAACACGTGCCACCGGGAAAGCGGCTCAGGTCCCTTCTTCAGGCAATCCCAGTTGTGTCACAGAAACACCCAGCCGGGGTAGGCTGCTTACAGCGGTCAGGATGTGGCCCTGAACCTCCAGAGGATAAACACAGACCTCTTCCCCCTTCCAGCTTCACTGGGTGCAATTTGGTTACACCCCTGTGCGAACCTGGAATAAACCCGCTGACCGCTGGGGCTATTCCACAGTCACTCACATTTAAATACAGTTCGAATTAGCTCACCATATGCATGTTTTCAAAGCGGAGCTACAAGCTTGCGGGAGCAGACAATTAACAGCTCGACACGCGGCCAAAATCCCAGCTGATGGGACTAAGGCTGGATCCCTACCACAGATACAGGCAGGCGAGCTCTTCTTTACTCCGGTAAATTAGTATACATGTTAAATCCCCGGAGCCTACACGACTGCATGCCAGCTCTGGCGCAGAGTATGTGTTAAAGCAAAGCAAAAAAAAATCCCAACCCAAGTCCGTGCAAGCTCTCCTTGTGAACGGCAAGTGGGTTTTTTAACAAATTAATCGCTTGGACACAGGGGTGAGCTGAGGATAACGTGGCAGGTTGGTTTGTCTGGAGCAGAACCGGCACCGCTGCCCAAGGACTGCAGCCACAGTGCTTGGAAATGCAGAGAGGATTAATAACAACAATAAAATACTGTTAAAACACATTCTGCATAATTCAGTTCTTGGTATCACAGGGAAACAGAGCAGAGAGGAAAAAAAAATACCTGAAATTTGGGGGTTTAAGACATTTTCATTCCCATATTAAAACGCAAGTGCATTTCTTGTCTGCTACCATCTACGATGCATCAACTGAGCTACGTACCATTCAAGGCAGCGTAGGCTTTTTCCAATGATGTTATCCGTCTAGGGGCTACAGCGCAAGTTAAAAGAAGACAAAAAAAAAAAAAAAACAGAGAGAGCGAAAGAAAAAGAGAGCCATGAGTGCCGCAGCTTGGTTTCTTGGTCACAAACAAAAGCAAAACTCAGGATGACACTGTCCCTAGCAGCTTAAAATTCCTCCGGTCCCGAGGCCCCTTGGCACAGAGATGCTTTCAGTAGCTCAATAACTGCCCGGTGAGCTGGGCGGGCTGGGCTGGGCTCTCCACCGCACACCAGGGACCCGGTTTGGGATGTGCTTAAGCTTGCGAGCATCCCCCGAGCTACGCCGCACTCCTGAGCAGCTCAAGGTCCACACGTGCCCAGGGACACGCGGCCAAATCGCAACATTTATGGCACGTGCCAAAGCTGCAGCAGTTGTGCTGTGCGGCCGTGCCGGAGGAGGAAAAAAAAATATCTGAGGTTGAAGCAGATGAAAAGCAAACAGGGAAACTGTGTCAGTTCTGCAGCAACAGGGAGGGAACAGGAGAAAAAGAGATCCCTAAGGAGAGGCTGGTGCTCGCCACCAACTCCGAAGTGATGCGCGATATCAAAAAGAAATTAATTTCCTGGGGAAAAGCAGCAACGATGGGGTTAGGGCAAGAATTTCCATGACGGGCAAAAGGAGGAATGAAGCAGCTCATCATTCGGAAGCCGGCAGTCACAGGGAGAGCTGGCGGGGGGCACGGGGGCTGTGAGTCGCGGTGCCGGGGAAGCACTTGCTGCCAAGTTGCAGCACGCGGCCACCGGCAAACTGGAGAGGATGGGGGCAGAGAGCAGGGGTGCGTGTCCCAATTTGCTGAGCGGAGATACGAGCATTTTGAAGTAGCTCAAACTACGCAACGAAGATTTCAAGCAGGCTCAGGAAAGCAGCCGTTGCAGCCCTTCAGGTCAGCGGCACCAAAGGAACAGAAAAGTACGGGGTTTTGCACAGGGCAGCTGCAGGTGCCGACATTTCGGTGCAGACCGGGGCACTGAGCCGAACCCTGCGCCGCCTGGGCTGCAGGCGGACAAATCCTGCTGTAAGGGGCTCGCGGCTGCAGCACGGCCACTCGCTGCCACACAGCGGGACCCAGCCAGAAAATAAGCGATGCTGCCCATCACCTGGTCCCCCGAATCGCTGGGTGACACCCTGCCCGTGCGGACACCCTGCGGGCAGCACCCACCGTGCACACATGCAATGCAAGGGGGAAGAGATGCAGATGGGTCTCACCGGTGCAGGGAAAGCCAAGCTAGAGTCCAAGCCAAGAGGGAACAAGGTCCTGGCATAGCTCCTGTCAAGGAGGAATGCAGGCAGGAACAGGGGCAGGAGCGCAGGCAGGCAGTGAGGAAGAGGAGCACAGAGCAGCACCTTTCCAATGGGAATCAGAAACAGTCTAAGAAGGGCAGCACGGCATTTCATTTGGTTGGCAGCATTTGCAGCATTTCAGGTGAAGATTTCAAGGTGCTGTTATGAAATCACACTGATTAAGAAAGATAATTAAAATTTCTTGTCCTGGTAACCCACATGTGCTGCTCAGCTTCAACCAGCATCCCACCAGGCTCACGGCCGCTGCGCTGCATGGCACGGAGCACATCACTAAGTGCCGGACCACAGCCAGGATGCGGCTGCACCCATCTTGATGAGCACCCTGAAAAAAAGGGGGTTTTGGGGTCTCTGAAGGACATGTCAGGATATGAGGCTGGTGGGGAGCGGGAGGGAGGCAAGAGCAAAGCAAACACAAGGGCTGGGATGAGCTGGGCAATGGCGCTGCCTTTCCATCAGTGCAAGGATGCCACGCATGCAGGAAAGGAGACAAAAAATAGGTAAAGAAAAAGGTGATTGAAATGGCAGAGGTGCTTAAAAACAGGCTTTGAAGCGCCACAGCTACTCGCACTACCTGCTTGATTCTCCACCTTCGCACTAGAAACACTAACCAGCTCAACACTAAAAAATAATTCACTCCAAATAACAGGAAGGCAGATCAGAAGGAAAAATAACCCGGCTGCTCCCATGGGGGTTAAACGTCAGGGCTGGGGTGTGAAGGGAGAGGCGCGTGGACCCCAAAAACCAACCTAGTGATGGAGCTAGACGACCTCTGCTCCCACCATGTGCTTTACTCTTTCCTTTTTTTCTTGCTAAGAGTTTCCAATGTGAGGCACATCTCATCAAAGTCTTGAGGAGGATTGTGCTCTCGTGATTACAAAAAAAAATATATATAAAGGATGCCTGGATGTGTGGTTTTTTTAATTAAAGAACGCTGCCTGCCCTACTTTATTAATTGGAGTATGGGAAATAATCTATCAGGGTGGTAGAGAGTTTGGGGAATAGGACAGATGGAGCTGGTGTACATTTTCAATCAAAGCACATAAAAATTAACATACAGAAAGATTTTGTGTGTGTGTGCTAGATTACTTATGCTTGATTTTTTTTTACTTTTTTTTTTTTTCAAAGGCTCAAATTAAGCCTGTTTTGTATCTCTGCGCCTCAGGAAAGAAGAAAAGAAAGGATAAGTGCTGTGTTTATAGTGCTGGAGCTTCACCCTTGCTCTCCCACTTCTGTTTTAATGCCAAGAGATCGTTCTGCTTTCAAAAAGGGGTTTTGAAGGTCTTTTTTGCAGAGCAGAGACCAGCAGCGGGGAAAAAAGAAATTGGAAATCAAAAGGAAAATCTCTGGATGCCAGGAGGTTGTGCGCCTGGGTCAAAGCCCCTGCGGGCCCACGCGGGTACAGTGATGGCAGAGGCACCGGTGACCTCAGGGCCATCATCCCACCTTCGAAAGCAGCTGCAAATCCGCACTGCAGAAGGCAACTGCAGCCACTGACCTCCTCCGGGAGCTGGGCAGCACCGCCGGCTTTATTTTTCCTAAAAACAGCCTCACCTACCCCCAAAACCCCACCTTCTTCTGCAAACAGCATCCCTGCAGGCATGCACCCTCCAGCCACCTCACCCCCCCCCACTGTGACCCATTAGGGGGCAGATACCATCTCAACAGAGAAATTACAGATTATCTTGAGAAAAAAGCGTGCGAGGCGCTCAGATTATATTGAAATCCTTTTATCTGTTTCTGTCGCACTTAAAAAGATGGGTGTCCCCAAAAGAAAGAGATAAGGAGGGCAGCCCTCCGCGGTCCTGCAGTTATCTGGGATGCTCTTTGCAATGCAGGAGGTGCACAACTTGTTTAAAGCAAATTAAACCCTGGAATTTAACCTAAAGGCAACTCAAATCACTCCAAAGTGATTTTTTTTTTTTTAAAAAAGAAGCTAAGTTTCCCTTTTCACTCAAAATGTGTACTTTTCAAGCAATTTTTAGCCAAAATGATCCACAAAACCCAGAACTTCCCTTATATTTATACAATCATCTCCTGGGCTTTCCAGCTTTTAGACGCCTTTGCAATGCCATCCTGCTTGGGAGTAACTAGTGCTTTCATTTTAACGCTCCTCTGTGAAATAAAAGTGATTTTCATTGATTTTGTTTTAACGCCAAGCACGCACTTATGCTGCTGCTCTTCATTTTACATGGCAGGACTTCACTACACAAGCTTGAGGTAAAAAGAACACTCTTAAATTTAAATTTTTAATGATCTGTGATTAGTTGGAAATCATTAATTTTGTTAAGGCAGATGAAAAGCGATCAAAGCCAAGGCAGCGAATGTACCACTGTGTTGCCACCATCCACTTTGGTGTAATGGGGTGGAAAAGCAGATGCGAGGTTAATTGCTGTCAACGGGGATTTTTTGGGGGCAAAATACAAACAGCTTTTTTCTCAAGGAGACATTCCGGTGGCAGTCTGACTACTAGAAAATAATTATAAGTCCTGGAATTGTCTCCGAAGATTTAGCAAATATATGAAAGACTCCGTAACAAATTGAGATGTCAAGTGAGAAAAACCCCTCACCCGCGACTGCTCTTATTTAAAACCCCTGTGGTAGGAGAGGGCGCGAAGCCCCGAGCCCAGCAGGGATGCTGCGAACTCCTCCCGAGCCTGCTCGGGTACCACAATACACAGAATAAAATATGTCTTTGGGTTTGTGCTAACATGGTGGGAGCGTTCAGCTGGAGGAGGAAAAAAAAATGTTGTGCATCGAAAAGAAAATCAATTTCCTCTACATCTCTATCTATCAGGCTGCGTTTCCAAGCCAGCTGGCAGGTTGAAGTATTTGCCTTCTGATGTGCTCCTTTGTTAATGGCGTGATTTGTGTCAGATCAGCGTCTCTTAACGTAATTATACCGATTACGGCAGAGGAACGGGAAGACAAGATGCGGCTGGAGGAGCGGATACACCCTCGGCTCACTCCGGCGTTACAGCCATGTAATTCCGCGGAAAACCAGAGTTCTGCAAAACCTGCATTTCCCCGAGGGCTCATTTAAGGTCCAACTGATGCGAGCCGGCACCTTGCTGCTTAGGACTGAAAGATAAGTCTAAATCCAAGGTCTGCGGAGGTCTCGGGGGACCTCCCCATCGACTTGGCTGGGCCATAAACAAGGGATGACACTCAGACCATGCCCTGGATTGAATTTCTCAGACAGTTCACCTTTTGCTAGAGCCCTCTCGGGTGTCTAACACCTTTTTGCTGTTCCCAATAAGGGCATATAAATGTTTTTGTCTCTATCGTATCTGTCTTCCCTAAATTGTGCCATCCCCATGGAGGCTGGCCAAGGAAATGAGAAGCCATCAATAAAGACGACAACGCTTTTTGCGCCCATCTGTGCTCTTCCAACAGTTGTAATTACAGACATTTAAAACTGAGACAGGTTTTCACCCGTGTTTCTGACAGCAGCTCTCTTTTCTGGGGAGCCCAGAAGCGAGAGACAGAGCTACCGCAGCAATGCATGGGGAAGGACGCGGCTCCGGGGTGGCGATTTCTGCAGCTGAGTATGGAGCACACCCGGGACACCCCATCCTCCCCTCTCCCCTGGTGTTTCCACGTGCAGGATGCCCATGAGCCGGCGACAGCTTTCACTGCCACACTGCTACAGCCCGATGCAGACTCTGTGATTAATCACCCCCTCACCACTGAACCTACCAGCTCATCGCAACACTTATTTATTTTAAGAAAACACTTAAGAAAGTGAGTGCTTTCTTAAATACAGAACGCGGATCCCTGCCCTAGATTAGCTCTTGAGAAACGCCATCATTTCAAGGCAACAGCAGCAGTACCGAAAGGTGATGCTGAGGCCAGCTGTCTCAGTCAGGGGAACTTCAGCAAATGCACCGAACAATAACAAAACCAAAGTGGGAAGCCCAGGAAAGTGAGGTCAGGGACAACCTTCCTCCAGCTGATAAAATTATTGCTCGCCATCCACACCTTACAACTCCCCGACCACCACTAAACACTTGTCCAACGCACTGCTTAGGCAAAAAGGCATCATCTCTTACCGGGTTTGGGGATGAGTCCTTGAAAAGGCCTGTAAAAAATAAGGAAAAAAAGAGATTTAAAATGAAATGCCACTGGGAAGCCAACACGCCTGGACCAAGCATCCTCCCACAGCCCAGGGAGGGTTAGGGCTCATCCGGTCCCTCGCATACTGTGCCGTAACTCGTGCGGGACTGGCGGGGAGCTCTGCCAGGACGGGGTCCCTGCGGTCCCTGGGGACACACACCCTGCGCTCAGGGCAGCACGCGCCATGTTGGTAAGAAGCCAGACAGTGTGGCCCAGTGAGAGGGTGATGGAGCCACTCTTAAAACCTGTTTTTTCCCTGTTTCACGTTACAGTGCTAAAGTGTCTTTCTCCTCCTCACTTGTGTCCATCCCATTTGGCTGCAAAACCTGCAGGACTTCCCCCGGGAATGGCCAGTGCCTGACACCTCTCTGAGCACTGCAGGATCCTGAGCACTGCATTTCACCAGCAGTAAATCCAGCAAGGTTTCTCCTGTCTCAAGCTTTCTAGAAAAGGGGCTGGGATTTCTCTGCCTGTGCATCCATCACACCGATTGCCACGTCTTCTCCCACTGGTACCTTTCCCACCACCTCCTGGGCAGCAGACAGGAGGAAAGAACAGGAGTCTCTATTTTATGGTCTCCCTCCTTTCTGTCAAACCATGAGCTGCCAACTTAATTGCTGCCTTGGGGGCTGGAGGCATTTATAGTATTTACAGCCCTGCTCTGATGGGGCTAGCAGAGCCTGGGGTGCATTTAGGTCAGCTCCCTCCTCTCCCTGTCCTGCCCGGCAGGGTGGCTGACACCTCTCGCCACATACCTCGTCACGGTGAACTTGATTTTATCGGCCACGGCCAATATCCTCTCCAGGTTCTGCGAACCAAAGGTGCACGGCTTCCTGAAGGGGATCCCGGGGGGCAGCCCCTCTATAATCACCGAGCCCGGATTGCTCTTGATCCGCTTGTATGGCACTTGCACAGGGTATTTAATCCCCAAGGCCTCACCTGTAAGAGAAGCGAGCGGTAAGCGAGTGGGACGCCAGGGATGCCGTTTCTACTGCAGGCCTGGCTCCATCCCTAGCCCCACCAAAGGACGGTGCAGCGTGAGCAGGCTGCTCGAGGCACCACGTCAAGCATTAGGACCCACATTTTCAGGCTGGGAGTGGAAGGGTCCCAAAGCAGCCACAAGCACACAGCAGAGCTGGTGGGGCCAAGGAAAGACAGTCCTGTACGACGATGCCTGTGCGGCGCGGTGAAAAGCCGCTGCTCTTTGCTTTGGGACATTATTCAACATCTTTGTCGGAGACACGGACAGTGGGATTGAGTGTACCCTCAGCAAGTTTGCTGATGATACCAAGCTGTTTGGCGAGGTAGACATGGTGAAGGGAAGGGATGCCATCCAGAGAGACCTGGACAGGCTGGAGAGGTGGGCCCGTGCCAACCTCATGAAGTTCAACAAGGCCAACTGAAAGGTCCTACATCAGGGCCGGAGCAATCCCAAGCACAAATACAGGCTCAGCGCAGAATGGATGGAGAGCAGCCCTGAGGAGAAGGACCTGGGTGTGCTGACCGACAAGAAGCTCAACATGAGCCAGCAATATGCAATCACAGCCCAGAAGGCCAACCGTATCCTGGGCTGCATCAGAAGAAGTGTGGCCAGCAGGTCAATGGAGGGGATTCTTCCCCTCTGCTCCACTCTTGTGAGATCCCACCTGGAGTACTGCGTCCAGCTCTGGAGCCCCCAACAGAAGAAGGACATGGACCTGTTGGAACAGGGCCAGAGGAGGGCCATGAAGATGCTGCGAGGGCTGGAGCCCCTCTGCTGAGAGGACAGGCTGAGAGAGTTGGGGGTGTTCAGCCTGGAGAAGAGAAGGCTCCAGGGAGACCTCATGATGGCCCTCCAGTCCCTAAAGGGGGCCTACAGGAGAGCTGGGGAGGGACTTTTTACAAGGGCATGTAGTGATAGGACGAGAGGGAATGGCTTCAGACTAAAGGAGAGTAGATTTAGATTAGATATCAAGACGAAATTTTTCCCTCTGAGGGCGGCGAGCCCCTGGCGCAGGTTGCCCTGAGAAGCTGTGGCGGCCCCATCCCTGGAGGTGTCCAAGGCCAGGTTGGACGGGGCTTGGAGCAACCTGGGCTGGTGGGAGGTGTCCCTGCCCAGGGCAGGGGAGGAGGGTGGACCTAGATGATCTTCAAGGTCCCTTCCAACCTAAACCATTCTATGATTCTATGATTATTTGGAGATAACTCCATAGGCATGTTCCCTCTCTGAGGTCTGGCTGCAGGAGCAAGGCTATGCATTTTCTTGCGAGTAATTGCTCTTGTGGGTACCTGGGAACCTGCACAAATCTCATCCCTGCCTAGAAAACGGGGGTAGCAGCATTTCCCTGACTTGCCTGATAAAGAACAGAGGCTGGGGCAGGCAGGCCAGGGGAGTGCCCTGCAGGGCCCGTGCGGGTGCCCTGGGGACAGGAGGAGCAGCATCTACTCATTCCCAAAACTCCTGCGAGTGCTCACTACGGCCTCTCCTTAATCCCTTCCCAACCTCCCGCCACCTCCAGCGCTCCCACAGCTCTGCAATTCTCCGTTAATGAATTTACCATCATTGTTCTTCATGGAGGGGGAGTTAAAAGAAAAACCAAATCGTGTCCAGGGAAGGCAGGCAGCAGGAAGGGCCGCGGCACACTCCTCGTCACGAGCTCTCCCGTGCTGCGCGGGAGCTGCCTACGCAGCAGTGCCTGCAGCAAAGAGCACCAATTCCCAGACCTACCATTCCGTCCCCGGCCCTGTAAGGCACCAGCCACTCACAGGGGAGGCGAGAGAAAGCACCTGGCAAGGAGGAATCGGGAGGAAAGGGGAGGGATAGGGAGCAAAAAAACACAGGAGGCATAAGGGGGAATAAAACTGACTCCCACCCTGGTTTCTCACCGTATTTCTTATTGAACAGGTCCTGGACTTGTTCCCGCAGCGTGTTAGCTATGTCTATTCTAGAAAGCCTGGCATCATAATTTTCTGTAAAATAAAGAAACAATTATGGACTTCTGCTGGTAAATTAAAAGGCACTCTGTGACTTTTAAGTAATGCCATTTTCTAATTATAGGAAAGTCCTTATCTTGCAATTAGCTAATCTCTGGAGTGGCCCATTCAAAGTCCTTAAAAATAATCTAAACAGAAATATGGGTTTTTTTCCCCCGCCTGTTTGCTAAGAATAAAAGCCGCATGAAATCGAAGATTCAATTGCAATAATTACCGGCGTTAAAATAAAACGCACTCCAAAACCTCTCTGAAAAGCCAAAGCTTTTGAAAAGGCTCCGTCCCTCTCTGCAAACCCTTGCAGGCCCCTGTGGCCCGAGGAGAAGGGATGTTCAAGCAGGGCAGCACTTGCCTCCCCAGCCCCTGTCCCTGCTGGAGCCACTGTGCTGGCTACTGGTGCGTGCTGGATGGGAGCGGTGTTTATACAGCCATCACCCAGGTGGAAAAAGCCCCAGAAAAGGCAAACTCCAAGGCTTGGAGGACTTCATTATGCATCTCACAAGGTCAGACGACAAGATAAGCAAAGCTGGTTAATTAGGGCACCATCCAGAGCTCTTCAAGCCTCTTTATCAGACCTACGGGACTGCCCGCTCCGGCTGCACGTCTTGTCTTCTGGTTGTCTGTCCTTCCCACCCTTTCACCCCACCTCCTCCTCTCCTCTCCCTCCCATCCGTGCCTTGCCTTGCTCCTCTGCCCACCCACCAAGCCCTGACACCCTGTGCCGTTCCCTTCCCACATCTTTGCTCCACGCAGCCCCCACAACAGGTCAGGGACTCTGCCTCAAACTCCCCCCAGATGCCTCCAGGCCCTTACCTTGAAATCCCTGTCTCTTCACAGCATCCTCCAGCAGCGCCTCGCTTGAGTCCCTCTCGCTGGCGGCTGAGACAGGGGACATAAGAGGAATTAGGATTTGCGGTGCTGCCGAAGGGGATGCACAAGAGGGGGTTTCCAGCCAAAAAACGAGGTGGGGAGGGAAGGCAAGAGATGCGCTGTAGGAAAACGCTCTCACTCCTCTCCTACCTAGTCCTTAACGGCCCGGCTGCCGGGCATCTCGCAGCCTACCTTTGGCTGCCGGGCTGTCCGATGCCGGCTCCTTTACGCCCTCGGCCAGCAGCTCCGGTCTGGAAAACAGCAAGAAGCAGAGGGCACACGAGTGAGCTCGCCAGCCACTGCTCCAGCATCCCCTAAGACAACACTCCTACAGCCACAAACCACTAACCACATCTGCCTAACGCGATTTTAAAGCTCCTGCAATACAGTGGAGAAACTTTGGAAGTAATTTTCATGCCGAGACTCTTTAGTGAGCTGACATGATGCTCCCTGGGATGAGATTAAGCTGGTGATGGCTGAGCAGCTTAACCCAGCAGCTACAGACTTTTAGGAGACATGGTCTTGCATGTTTCTCAGGAATGGGAGAAGACATGCACAGCTCCTTTCAACATACTGTTGGCCCCCAAAATTGTCACTTGGGTGTCTAGTGCTAAAACTGCACAGCGAGGCAATACCAGGGCTCATTACGAGCTGTGCTGAAGCTACAGAGAAATGGGTCTGGGATGGGGACGGGAGAAACCCCGAAGCGCGGTTGGGCTGGCCTGGGAGCTGCTGGTCTGATGCCACATAATCTCCATGCTCCCAACGTTTATTTTCCATTTCAGCCGCCAACTGGCACTGGGCGCATCAGCTCTCATCTCTACAAGGGAGGCTGAGTGAGCATTTGGGTGAGACACTCCAGAAAATACTGAAAGACATTTTTAAATCTGTCTCTGCTGGATCCATTCCCTCTGTCAAAGCAATGCTGTTGAGTTATGTCAGTCGTGGCTTCTCACAGCCCCTCAGCTCCTGGTGACACCTCCCTTCTCCCTAGCACAAGGACAGCATCTTCCCTGATGCCCACAGCATCCCACTGAGACACAGATGTGCACATCTGGACCTCAGCCAGAGCCACTTCCCATAAGAAAACCCTCTGGGGCTCCCAGCACCTCTCCTTGCCCCGTGCCTTAGCACCCTGAAGGTTAAAGCTAAAGCCTCTGGCTCCTCTCACCCACCCTCAGGTGCTCCCTGCTGCTGTGGCCAAACCATTGCAAAAGTGAGTTAAAATCCCAAAAGACATCGAAGGTGACATGACAACATCACCGCTGCCTCTCAGGGATGGCTCCAACAAGGCAACAACCCTTGGTTGCTTCTAATCAAGCAAATTTATTTAAGGTGACCAAGTGATGGATGCTCCCCAGGACTCTGCACAGCAGCCAAGGCTCCGGGCAGCCACGTCCCTCCCGAGGGATGGCCGCTCCACCTGCCTTACCTTTTAATGACAAACTGGATGTTGTTGCTCGCTTGCAGGATCTTCTTCAGCTTGGCAATCCCGAAGCAGTTGGGGCGCCGCAGCAGGATGCCCTCCGGCAAGCCCACAACAAACAGGTCCTCGGGATACATCAGGAACTTGGAGTAGGGAACTTTGACCGGCTCTGATATTCCTATGGCTTTTGCTGCGTGGAGACCAAATCTCGTCAGTTTGCTGGACCTCCACGCCGGGTCAAAGCAGCTGCATCCCCAGTGCTTAACCCTGCCCAAGAGCATCCCAGCCCATCTCCTTTCCCCCGGTCAGGAGGGGTTCTGGCAGTCCAAGGGTCGCAGCTCAGCTCTGCCCCTGGCTTTTGGGGACTGCCAGGCAGAGCCATGTCTCATGGTCCTGCCAGTGGCAAAAACTTTCTGCCAGCTCTCAAAATGCACGTGTGACCTCACTTGGATTTTTTTCTGGGTTGAATAACCTTTGTAAAAAGGGGTGAGCAGAGCATGCTGAGTGCCAACCCCCAGCGCTGGGTCCCACCAGCCTTCCTGGGCCATGCCAGGACCCCCTTGGGTGGAAAACCCTCTCTGATATTGCAAACAAGTGATGGGGGGAAACACTTTGGTCCTTCCCTCTGTGGAAGGAAGGCTGAAGGTGATGACAGCAATTCCTGGGCTGCAGCCAGCAAAAAGGCATCGAGGAAACCAAGGGGAAGAGCTGCAATAACAAGGCCCGGAGAGATTTCAAATGCATTTGTAAGCCCAGCAGACAGCAAATGAACAAATTAGATTGCACCTTTACTCAGCTGCTGGTTTGGAAATGGTAGGTGACATTTCTGAGCAATTAGGAGCTCCCCACGGCAGAGGCCGGCACTCGGCATGATGAACCTGTGTTAATGACCATCTTACCATATCTTGTGTTGAACAAAATTTCAACTTGTTTCCTCAAATGACTTAAAACGTCCCCTATACCATCTGAAAAAAAAAAAAAAAGAAAAAAAAAAAAAAAAAACTGCCTAAAAATCTTTTAATTATGTATAAGATTTTTTTTCCCCAATTTTCTCATTCCACAGGATCAAGCATGAACTGAANAGCCGAGCAGCCCCTGACCTCTGGCAGAGCTGGCCACGCACCCTTCATGCCTCCCAAATCGATTCCAGTCCTCTGGCAGCTGCCTCCAAGCTCATCCCCGAGCAAGGAAGGGCAGTGATGCACCTGCCACAGAGCCGTGCTAATAGCAGGGAGTTAAAAAAAAAAATAGGGGAAAAAGTAAATCTGGGCAAGAGAGGGGAGGACAGAGCCCAGGAACATGGCTGTGCTCTTCTGCACCCAGCTTTTCCAAGGCCAAATGATAAGGTAGGAAACCCAACCCAAAATACATCTGTATTCATCCACCCTTCCAAAAACTTGCAATCATAGAATGGTTTAGGTTGGAAGGGACCGTGAAGATCATCTTGTTCCACCCCCCTGCCCTGGGCAGGGACACCTCCCCCCAGCCCAGGTTGCTCCAAGCCCCGTCCAACCTGGCCTTGAACACCTCCAGGGATGGGGCAGCCACAGCTTCTCGGGGCAATGATCAGGCGATGTTCAGGGTTCATCGTACACTCACCTGATCCCTCCAACTGCTTTTCTTCATGTCGTGACTCCTCGCTGGGCCCCTTCTCCGTCCCTGCTGAGGAAGAGGAGGGTTAGCCATGGCCAGTGCCAGCAAAAACAGACCAGACACGAGCAGGAGGGCTGCGGGTCTGCCACAGTTACCCAACCTCCCTCTCCCCTCACTAAGCTCCGAGCATGCATCCCAGCACAGGCTCAGGCTGGCAGCATCATGCCAGGAGCTGCACAAGTGGAATAAACCCATCGCCTGCATCCAAGAGGTCTGTCCTCCCTTTGGCATTGGCCTCCTGGGAGAGGCAAGACCCAGCCCTTGGCATGAGTGAGGGCAGGTGCAGCGTTGGCACAAATGCCCCAGGGTAAAACCCAGCTATGAACTGGGCAGAGAGTTTGCAGTAAGCTGAGGCTGGAGGGGCACTGGGAAAGAGTGGTGGTGCTGGAAAAGCCACGAGAGTTTGTCTGCCCGAGTTCCCAGATGGCCTGATTGAGGCCACAACTCTCGAAGTGGGTCCCGACTCCATCACCTTGGCTCTTAAATGGTGTTTACTCATTTCTGATAGACACACGAACCGCCGTGCCCCCGCGCAGTCTCCTGGATGCTTCATTTCTGGTACCTGCTACCGTTTCTAGGATGTAGTTTGACTCCTCCGAGGCCATGTGCGTGGGCACTGGGTCGTGCATCTCATCCGAACCAGGCGATCGGTCTGCGGACAAAACCCCACGGGCAGCTTTGGTTTTGAGGATGGAGGCACCGTCCCCAAAACAGGGTTCAGAGGGTCCTGGCCCATCAGCAAGGGCTGAGTGAAGGGTCCCCCGCGCCCGGGAGGCCCACATACCACCGACCCCCACCAGGAGCTGCCCCAGGGGTGCATCTGCCCTCTTCCTCCCCAGGACAACCCAGAGCTCATCCCTGAAACACGTCCAATCTCTCAGCCCAAGAGAAAGAAGCAAAAGTTTCTTCCTAACCTCTGCAGAAGGTGAAGAGCAAAAATAGTTCAAAATGATTTACTTGGTTTAATTCCATGTAGACACTCAATTTTGGCTTAAAAAGTTAATGCTGCTTGACTTAGCTACTCCACTGTGGGAAAACTATTCCATTAAAAATGCTTTCCTCCCCAGAATCACACCTCCTTGGGTTTCCCTTACGTAATCTGTATCCCCTCTTCATTTAAACCTGTCTCCCCTAAAGCTGGGCTCTCCAGCGCCCTCAAAGAGCTATCCAAATTTAGCTTTAAATAAGCCTTCAGCTAGTTTAAATACTTCAGTCAGGTCACTTCTTAATCATCACCTCACAGGATAAATAATCCAAATTTCATCAATTTCTCCCTGTAGGTGAACATCTCTTTTCTATTAATCCTCCTCCTTGCCCTCAGCTGTACTCCCTCTGATTGAACTCGATCTTCAAATAAACTAAGAAAAGGTGGACTCTGGACTTGAAGTGTGATCTGCCCGGCACCGGAGAAGTGATAACACCTCCTCCTCCTCGCGCACACCTCCAGCTCGCCACGTATTAGCTTTCTTCTCTTCCATTAGCTGCCAAGTTGAAAATTAAAATGTTTGATCTACCACTGTACCTTGTGCCTTCTCCATCCCCTCAAACCATGACATAACTGTATGTTAGGTCCATTCTATGACAACCCTGGTGTGACTCCCCAGATATCACTGTACTAAGGGAGAATGCTGGGTGCAACACAGATCGCCCCAGCTCGGCGAGGCTGGGTGTCACTGCTGTCCCCAGCATCACTCACCATCGGGCACGTCAGGAGCCCTGTTGCTGCCCTCATTCTGCTGAGATTATTAATTAATGTTTGTAAAGCACACTGAAAATGCAAAGTGCTAACTATCCACTCATTAAACCCTGAGGATCATCCTACCATCCGGTGTGCTATCCAGGTCAGCTAAGTGGAAATCGACTCTCCCAGCTGCCCCTCAAGCACCCAACCGCTCATCTCCATCACCACCCATCGCCACTGACCTCGCGGGGCAAAACCATGGGGAAATACATCAGCATCACTGATTCCAACACGTTTTCAACATGTACTTAATATTAAACCTGTTCTTATGAACTCTTCATAACCTGGCTGGTTTTCTAAATTAAGGTCCTCATCAAAAGCATTCCGTGCTGGATACCTGGGATCCTCCAAGCCTGCGTGTGAAGGAAAGCAGCAAACCAGGCTCGCTTTCTCCAGGGGAAAGGCAACACAGAAAAGAGATGAAGGAGAGAGAGAAACAGGAGCAAGCCCTAAACCACCCTGCACTACTGCCAGGAAACCTACTAATTCCTGATATGATCCTTAATATGACCTTCAGTGAAGAAAGACTGGGGGGGACCTTCCATGCCAGGAGATACCCCCACAAACACCTCTGCTCAAAGCAACACGCCGAGATGCCACGCAGCACCCCTGCCTGTGCAGAGGCCACTGCACGCAGCCAGTACCCCAGCACCTACCTGGCACGGTGATCTGGATGATGTCCAGCTCATCCGGCTCGATTTTGATCTGCCTGATCCCACCCAACTCTCCTGAGGTACCTACCAGGGAAAGGCAAGGAAAGGCAATCACCAACAGGAACCAGAGATGCCACATCTGCCAGCTGAGCATCCTGCAGCAACGAGGCTTCGGCCAAGTGGCCCAGTGGCATCAAGCCCATGGCATGGAGGTACCCAAGGGATGTCCACAGGCATGGCCTCTGCAAACGGTTCGACTGGCAGGAGCTGTTAGTGCCCTCAAACTGGCCGCCAGCCCTCGTTACTTGCTCATTTGCTGGCTTTCTTCACTTAAAACGAACTGGCTCGCCAACAATCAGTGGTGTGGACGCAGGAGGAGCCATCTCCAGTGGGCACTCCTGGCATTTTTAATGCTCCCAAACTCATGTTTGGGACAAGACCCTCTGTGGACCTGTGCTTTGGGAGGGCCGACCGCAGCCGCGTCACATCAGGGCATGACCAGCTGAATCCCAGCAAAATCCAGCGTGGTTTGAACCCCGCCAGATGGGAGCCCACACTGGACCAGCCAGCCCGCAGAGGCTGCCCCGGGAGGATGCCACCTGCTGTGCTGAGCCCAGCTGCCTCTTATCTCCAGATAAATTTCCCCAGTTAGGGTGGGACCTCAGCTGCAAGGGGCTGAGTCACAGCCTGCAGCTTGGGGGGGGGGCAGGACAGCCAGGCTAAGTGTGGAATTTCAGTGGGTCCAACCTGCTAAATGTGGGGAAAAGCACTTCTCATTTGCAGTGCTCAGAGCACTGACACTGCTGATTTCTTGGTGACCCAACAGCGGCAGCTTTCAGGGAGAAGGGAACTCAAGCATCATTTTTTAAGCACGTGCTTAAGTCTTGTTATTTCAATTTATGCACTTTTGGGACCCAGCTAGAGGGTTACAGGGTAAGATCCTTTGTCTCTGCATCTATCAAAGGGGGATAAAATCCTGAGAGAACTGCCCTGTGGGGCCAC